>PVKA01007538.1:31125-69900 GCA_004027165.1 Ctenomys sociabilis | reverse complement strand
CTGAACTCGGAGACACAATCCAACACAGTCCAACATTTCACAGTAATAGTGAGTTATCTGAAAAAGTTGTTGACTGTAGACATTTACAGCTCAGCTTATTATTATGGTCCCATGTTATATCCCTCATTTTTATACTTATCTGCTGGATGGTTAAGACTGAGATAGAGCAAGACCTGTACAGCAAAAGAGGTAGCTATTGTTTCTGTTGAGGTCAGTGAAGTCCCCTCAGGGTATATCTTGCAATCCTGTACCTTACTCTGTAGATCCTTTGTCTGTGTCATCTACGTGGATGAGTCACAGCCAATGCTTGACCAGTTTGCTCTCTGTGAGAGCCTGAGAGAAAGTTTTCTCTCCATGTGACTCTCCCCAGCAACACTAAACATCATCTATCTCTTTCCTGTGTGGCTCCATAATCTTCTTGTTCAGAAAATTTGTGGCACAACCTAGTTTCATGATGTTGCGGTACAGGTTCTCCTATGTCCTGAATCTTCGCTGACCTTGAAAGGCTAGGGCCAAAATGTTGGCTGGCCTCGTGGCTCTTCTATTTATCCAATTTTTGATTTGTGAACTTAGATTGTTAAGCATGCAGAAGAAAAGCTGATTATTGCCCTGCAGCATATGCCATTCAGTTTGCCCTATCTGACTTAATTCTGTTCAGATGTTGTTGTGCATTTCTATTTGTATTTCTTCTTTTGACTTCTTATACTAGGGAAACTACATGATATTTGCACATATGTGTTTGCTGTATTTCAATTATGAGTATATGTTCAAGTGGCATCCACTTCAATATAAATGCTTCAAGCTTGTCATTCTTAATAGCTGAGTAATGCTCCATTATATATAAATACCACATCTTTTTAAACCATTCCTCATGTGATGGACGTCTTAGTTGTTTCCAAGATTTTGCTATCACAAATTGTGCTGCTATAAACATAGGTACACATACATCACTATGATATAATGTTTTCAGTTCCTCTGGGAAAATTTCCAGTAGGGGGATAGCAGGCTTGACTGGGATTTCCAGTCCTACTCTTTTGAGGAGTCTCCACACTGATCTATACAATGGTTGTACCAGTCTAAAACCAACCAGCAGTGGGAAGTGTTTGCTTTTCCCCACAACCTCTCCAACATTTGTTGTTGGTTGATTTCCTTATGATAGCCATTCTTTCTGGAGTGAGATGGTATCTCAGTGTTGTTTTCATTTGCATTTCACAGATGGCTAGTGATGTGGAGCATTTTTCATATATTTATTCGTTTCTTTAATTTCATCCTCTGAGAAGTGTATATTCATTTCAGATGCCCATTTCTGAATTGGGTCTTTAAATCTCAGGGCCCTGTTGTATCTTAGTTCTTTATATATTCTAGACAGCAGGCCTTTGTCTGATTGTTTATTAGTTACTATTTTATCAAAATTAGTGTGTTGTCTTTTCACTTTGTTAATAATTTCTTTGCCATGCAGGAACTCCTCAAGAAAAATGGATCCCAGTTGTTGATTCTTTCAAGTGTTTCCCATGCAAATATATGTTTGTTCATGAACTCTTTACCTACTCCTATGTCTTCAAGAGTGCCTCCTACTTTCTCTTCCAGGAGATTGAGTGTTTCTGTTTTAATGTTTACATCTTAATCCATTTTGACTTTAGCTTAGTGCATGGTGATAGAGCTGGGTCAAGTTTTAGTTTTCAGCATGTAGAAAGCCATGTTTTCCAGCACCGTTTGTCAAAGAGGCTATCTTTCTTCCCATAGGCTTGCTTAGTCCCTTTGTCGAAGATCAGATGACTGAGTGTGTTCGTAGACGCCTCTGTATCTTCTAATCTATTCCATTGATCCTCAAGTCTATTTCGATGCTAATACCATGTTGATTTTATCACAGTGGCTTTGTAGTATAATTTCAAGTCAGGAATTGTGATGCCTCCTGCCTTGTCTTTATTGGCCAAGATTGCCTTTGCTATTCTAGGTCCTTTGTGGTTCCAAATAAATTTAAGGAACAATTTCTCTAGGTCTTGGAGGTATGTTGGTGGGAGTGTTATAGGGATTGCATTAAATCTGTACAGCAATTTTGGGAGTATGGCCATCTTCATGATGTTGGTTCTTCCTATCCAGGAGCATGGAATGTCTTTCCATTTTCTGAAATCCTCTATAATGTCTTTTCTTAGGCTGTTGTAATTTTCTGTGAAAAGATCTTTGACTTTCTTGGTTAAGTGAATTCCAAGGTATTTCATTTTTTGTGGTGCTATTGTAAAAGTTATTGTTTCTATAGTTTCTCTTTTAGTGTGCTTGTTATCTGTGTAGAGGAATGCTATTGACTTTTGAGTATTGACTTTATATCCTGCTATGCTTAATATGTAACTCTGAGAAATACTTTCTCTTAAAATGATTTCTACGACTTTGACAAATTATCCGATGCAGTTTAAAATAAAATGCCGATAAACCACAATTATAAAAATAGTATAAGAAAATGTAAAACCATAAACTGTTAGAAAAATTAAATATTCCAAGAATTTATTGGAATATTACAGTTACTGTAACTGAGCATTAAATTTAGCTCATAGCTTTCTGGAAATAAAAATATTTGTCAAAAAATTAAAGAAGCCCCAAATTTCATAAACCTGAAGAGTTACAAATGGTAACAATATTAGAATGAATGATGAACAATTTGTTATTTATTATGTTCTTATCTGATAATAAAATATTCATTAGTCAGTAACAATTGAAATGCTAGTTTTTCAAAACTGAATCTGAGCGGAATGTAACTAAAAATGTAGTAGTGATCTTTGTATCAGCAACACTGAACAATGTAGATGAAAAATTATCTCAGGATTACTTTTACAGAGAAAAGTATATGTCATGTGATCATTGATTTTGGGTAATTTATTCCATAAAAGTAGACTTATGGATGAACAGACACATGGAATTTGGTTTTGAATTGGTTTTCCATATTTTAGAAGTTCAAAGGAATATATTAGTCAGTAAGTATCTTGGGAACTTTTTCTCAATTATAGATTCTCTAAGACGAGCACTGAAATAAGTTAACATAAGCTGTGGCAAATATCTAGAGATAAACATTGTACATCAAACTAACAACATCCTATTTTTTGGGTACTGTGATAGTCATAATAATCGGGTTTACATTAACCTGCAAGAAAATGGGGCTGGCGAATGGCTCAGCAGTGTGAAGAAAAAGAATTATGGTGAGTGAAAACTTTTGATGAAATATTTAGACTCTAAAAATGGTGTAGAGCCGGCCAGATAGCTCAGCGGGCTTAAGTGCCCCCTTAGGCAGAGGGTAGCAGCAGGAGTTTGATCCCCAGTGTGCTAGCTCCGTCCCCGGTGTGCCCTGAGATGGAGATTAAAACTGGTCATGGTGGCGCGTGCCTATAATCCCTGCACTTGGGAAGCTGAAAACAGGAGGATTGCTACAAGTCTGATCTACATAGTGAGACCCTTTAGACCCTATACTAAATGCTAAAAAAAAATAAAAATAAAAATAAAAATGGGAGTAAATCCTGGTCTTGAGAATAGCCTAATGCATTCCAACCTGACAAAAAATATTTTCCAAAGAGGTCTATTGGAAGAGGTTGTTGTACAGCAAGCTGTATTTCCACAATGTAGAACACATATTAAATTATTTTGACCATTAAATAATGAGGTCCAATGTGACAATCCAGTATCATTGTTATATTCAATATGTATGTTTTTAATAGATTTTTAATAAATATATTTTTCCAAGCCAGTAAGTGAATGACATAGAGTATGATAATTTAATCAAATATTACTCTTTTTTTCTTTTTCTATTATTCTCAACAATTCATTTTGAATTTTCAATATAAACATAAAGGCAACATGATAATAATTATTATTTTAAATATTAGCTCATTTTTTCCTGATTTGTCAAGGGCGATGTTTAACATATCCTTAAATATTACACATGTTGGGGAGCCGGGGAGATGGCTCAGTGGAATAAGTACTTCCCTGGCAAGTGCAAGGGCCTAAGTTCAATCCCCGGTTCTGCCAAAAAATAAATAAAGAAATAAATATTACACATGTGACATTTCTGTACAGTTTAATTAAAATGTGGTGTACATCTGAATCATTTTTGGGGTAGTTATCAGGGATCAAACTCAGGACCTGCACTTACCAGGTATACATTTATGCAATAGAGATATGATTTGAATTCATGAAACTGTTGCTAGGGATCTAGGGATATAGTTCAGCCATGTAAGTGCCTGCATGGCAAGCCTAAGGTCTTGAGTTCAATCCCTAGTACAATAAAAAATTAATTAATGAAGTAAGTAATTCATGAAACTTCCATATGTTTGTATGCAGGTATTGATTTCTCTGTACCTCAGCATTATGAGATTATATACTTCCCTAGTACAAAAAAGGTAGTGCTTAATTTTAGAAAATATATTGCTTGAATATTAATCCAAATTAAATAAACATACAGGTAAACTCACGAAGTATTATACAAATCATTATAAAGAAAGCATGATTTGCTATTCTGAAGAGCAGGCTTTACCCTATTTTTAGAATGTAAACATCTCATCACAAGTTTTCATTCACTATAAAAATTTTTATGTGTCATTTTCCTGTCACAGGCAAGAAAGCAATATAAAAAAGGTAATTTCACATTACCTACAACAGCAAATATTTAATGTTTTTAAATTTAAAAATAACATTGAAAAGTGCAATATGTAGTTTGCTAAAATACTGATTTCTTAAAGTATTAAAGAGCTGTAAGTCAAAAAGTCCACATGAACATGCAATTGGGTCTGCAATTTTCACCATTTAAATAAAAGTCATGAGCGGCTTCATGCATCACTGATTTTACAGTTAATTTCGAGGTCAACCTTGTCCATGAATAGGTTGTAACATTTTTCACCATTCTCCCTTTTCTCCATCATGTCTAAACATGTCCATTGGTGTTTGAATACCAATTCATTCAAAAATCATTGTCTTCTGGGTATGGTGGCATGTGCCTGTAATTCCAGCACTTGGGAATCTGTAAGCAGGAGAATCACTATGAGTCTGATCTAGTAGCGAGACCCTGAACACCTGTAGATCCTTCCCTAAAATAAAAAAAAAAAAGAAAGAAAGAAAAAAAATCATTGTCTTGGTGTCTCATGCTATACTTTGTGCTGCCTGATATCAGAAACTTCCATTTGTTTCTAGATCATTACTCAATTCACTCTCTAGGCATCAATAATAGATGTAGCTTTTTATCCTATAAATGAATGTTTCTGGTAATATCTGCACAGTAGATATTGGAGTGTTACATCCAATACAAGTTCTTTCAGGTAGAAATACACATTTTCATAGCTTCTAGTTTTGGCTACTGATTGTTCATATTTGCATCTCACTAAGGGAATAAGCTTTCCCTGGAGGCAGTCCATGTGAAACAAGAAGCAAATGAGTGATTGCAAAAATTCAATCCTTTTGACCTAATTTGGGACAATTATTAATCATTCTTGTTTTGTAGATGCCACAAAGGATTTGCTTTGGCAAATGCTTTTGTTGTAACTTACTACATTTCAGCTCTCCTTTTGTCCAATTTTGTCACTTTCGCTTCTCTACAGTGAATGGCAGTCCCAGTAAAATTCCTCATTTCCCTTCTCAAACAGGTAATATTTTCAGGGAAAACGACCAGAAATGATGATAGTTTGAAGCAGGCAGCAGCAGTTAGGAAGTGAGGCACTGGTTTATTGGTATGAAGAATTTCATCGTGAGTGCTAGGTTGAATCCTGATAATTACTGCCTGAGGTTTCAAGTGTTAGAGCTTTTGATGATGAACTGAGATGGAAAAGCTGCATCAAGATCAATGACTGGTGCAGAATGTCAGGTGTTTGGGGAAACAGATGAAGCATTCATTATAAGGTCTTTGCAAGTGGAAAGTGCTACCTAAGTACAATATAGAAATATAATTTAGAGATAATTGACGATACCAATATAGTGTAAATGTCATATATCATATTAGGTTAGAGTTGTTATGGCAGCCAGAAGATAGAACATGAAAATAAATTATCAGTTGCAGAATTACTGTAATAAGTGGTAGCACTCTAGAAAAGTCCAAATTTTCAACTACAGCATATTTGCTACACCAAGATTAGAATATTTGGTTAAGGAATGGGGCTTTAAGAGCTGGACTTAGCACATAGGTTTAGGTATGGGTTATATATAGGTTCAAGAATTGTGAAATGTCTTTTTTCCTGACTTTTGTAAGTCTGTAGGACTGTATATCCCTATCAGAAGCCAGCTATCCTCGCTTGATTAATACAATACAGAGACCTCCACATTGCAAATTGTTTTGTTTTGTTTTGTTTTAGAGGATCTACCATCAGCTTTCCAAACTTGTGTTAGGTCTCAGCATTGTAGTAAAAAAAAGCAGAGCTGACACCTGGTTGTAGTAGGAGAGATGGATCACCACTTTTTCTGACTTAAAAGATAAGAACAGTGCTAGGTCCCATCACATCAGCATTTAAGGCTGTCTCTTAACACAAAGAAGTGAAAACTAGTGAATAAAAGCTGACAAAGACAAACGTGAGCAAGTGCTAGTCACTGCTGAACCTGCTCTGCTGAAAATATTTGCTGAATTCAGTTGCTGCCACTGTGGTGGAAGACGTGTGAGCCCTGATCTGGCATACCCATTTGTTTCTATCACAATGAGGAAGAAGGACAGGAAGCAGTGCACATTCATGTGAGATGGCAGCCGTGCTCACTTACAGCTTTTCTCCAGGGCTGATGTAACTGTATATCTAGCCTTCTCTATCAATGGCATCAAATTAATCACACTGGATAACCAAGAAACAAGAGGCTGCAGAGTGAGACATGAATTTCAAGGAGGTAAACCTTACAAAAATGAAAATTTCAAGAGTTCAGTTGAATGGGACATGTGTGAACATGCCAAATAAGGGACAGATGACTGAGTCTTACACTTTCCAATCCTAAGAAGTAGCCACAAGTCTTGATGTATTTGTTTAGGTTCTGGCAGCTTCACAATCCACAGTTGGAAATAATGCTCTCCTCCTTGTACCTGCTGACCCTGAGCACAACCAAAACTCAACTGGTACCTAAATAAGAGTGAGATCTTGAGCACCTACATGCTAATGTGCAAGCAGTATTGCAGAGAACCTGGCAGGCTCCAAGGTGCTGAAGGTGCCGTGGTGAGAAAATTACTGGTAATAGTTACAGAAAGTCCCAACAAGACAGTCACACCTAAACCCAAGAGAACCCAAGAAGGAGCAGGCCAACTGAAGGGGAAAGCTGCCTGTCATTTGAAAAAAGTGGTGCTAGCCAACACCAAATCTTAGCACCGAGTGACTGATCTCGAGACAGCATGTGACCACATGGTCACTATACATCATTAGCTGGGGTTTTAGGGTCAGAAAGGACAGGGCATGGGAAGACAGCAGCAATCCATCCTAAGATGCCAGTGATATACATGGGATCAGGAATGAGAAAAACCACCAGTGGAGTAGGGAGTGCAGACATCCACATCAAGGCCTGCTACACACTGAGGGATTCCATGCAGTTCACCTCCGTGGTTATACCATGGACCAGACTTCTGCTTGGTTGATACTGACCAAAGAATCGCACACTGGGCTGGCGTAGGGTATTAACAGTAACTGAAAATGGATTTCTGTGTCATTCTGTTACTGTCCAGTGACCAGTGAGGTGTTAACCACTTCTAAATGTGCCACTGAGGTACCAATCTAAACATGTTGTATTCAGGGGTGGGTCACTATCTTCCAGGGTGCTATATGCTCTAAGCTGTCACATAAAGAGTTAAATTCCACAAGTTCAGGAAATAAGAGATAAAATGCAGTGGTAGCCTAACTTACCATTATGCAGTCTCCAGAGTGGAAAGATTTTTTCTTTCCTCTGTCCTTGAAATTTTAGGAACTCAGAATGTAGAGATAGCCCACAAGTTTCTTCAAGGATGAATACACTCATATGCATGCTTGTTCCAGTTTGTGTCTAGGTGTCCCCCCAAAGACTCATGCAGTCCTGTGGCAGTTTCTGGAGTTTGTGATTGGTTATTGTGGGTGTGGATGCTGCACCCGCCCTGGGGCAGGTAATTTGCATTACAGTGTAAGGAGGAAAGAGAAGCAGCTGCTTGAGCTCCTGTTACTCCTCCTTTTGCACTCTTCCTCTTTGCTGCTGCCAGGAAAGGTTACTTTCTGCCCATGCTGCTCTGCCTTGGACAGAGCTGAACATGGACTGAAACCTCCAGTAACTGTGAGCTCAATAAACTTTTCCTTCCTTCATTTTGGGTGTCAGCATTTGTCCCAGCAATAAGAAAAGAGTAACGCAGACAGTGTTCCTCAGCATACATCTCCATGTTGAGCATCTAAAATACAGCTAGACTGAGGAACAAAACTTTCCACTCATTTCAATGCAGTTAATTCACATGTACAATAATACCACAATATATGCTGCTGACTACCATACTGATAGCATAATTCCTGGCATCTAGTGCCCAGAGATAAATAAAACACAAGGATCCTGAAAAAATTTCATATTTTTTCTTTCCTCAAGAAGTTAACCAATAATAAATGCTGGAGGGGCTGTGAGGGAAAAGCAACTCCTCTTCACTGTTGGTGGGAATGCAGACTGGCAAAACCACCATGGTATGGAGATGGTTGAGCTTGCTCAGAAAACTATATTAGAGGTCCTCATCAACCTAGCTACTATGCTCCTAGGTATTTTTCCAGAAAAACTGAAAACACCATGTCACACCTATATATGTGCACCCATGTTTATAGCAGCTCAATTTGTCACAACTAAATCTTGGAAACAACTAAAATGAGGAATGGATAAAAGAAGATGTGGTATTTTTACATAATGTAGTATTCCTCAGCTATAAAAAAAAAGGTAAATTGGAGGCCATGCAAATAGCTCAGTGGATTGAAGTGCCTGCAAGCCCAGGGTTCTGGCCCTGTTCCAGGGCTCACTGAGATGGCAGCTGAGACTGGCCGTGGTGGCGCGCACCTGTGATCCCAGTTCTTGGGAGGCTGTAAACAGGCGGATCACTATGAGTCTGATGTAGTAGTGAGACTCTGAACACCCTGTAGACCCTTCCCCAAAACACACATAAAAAATTAAACAAAATAAAAATTTAAAAATGGGCAACTGGAGACTTTTATAGGTAAATGGATGTAACTAGAGACTATAATCATAGTGAAATAGATCAGATTCACAAGTGTAAACATCATACTGTCTCTTTAGTGTAAGAACCTGAAAGAGTAAATAGGATCTGAAAGATACAGTGGATAGTTTGAAAGGGAAAGGAACCATGCCAAGGAAAGGAGCCACTGGGATGACAGAAAAAGAAAAAGAAAGAACGAAGGAAGGGCAAAAGAAATATGTGTGCATACACCCAGGAGAGCTCAGACAACTGTACTGCTCCTCTGCTGGTCTATTGAAATAAGAAGTTCTGAGTTTTAGCCCCCTACCAAAAATAATAATAATAAAATACAAAATTTAAAAAACAAGATGAATTGGCAAATAAAGGAATCACCCCACACGATGTAGCTATTGCCTTAATTTGCTAGAGAAATATTTCCAATGAGGTCATAAGACAAATTTAATATCTATGTAATCCACTAAACTATCTCACCCAGTACTACTTTGTCTTCTGTTTTTGTGGAGTATGATTGAGAAGGAGTCACAACTGCCAGGTATGATGGTCTCAGAATCTCAGCAAGCACAATAGTAAGCAACACAGCAATATAAGTCAAGGCTGAGAATAACCTAGAGTGAGTAGCGCAGAGGAGAGATGACAATAAGCACCTGCAGCTTTAGACAAGCAAAGCAATGACTCAGGTAGAAAATGGAGCACTAGCCTTCTGCTTGTAATTTCTCCAGAAATATGACCAAACAGAAATAAGAAGTCGCTATCAGAGGAGAAGGAATTTCTACGAGAAGTCATTGAATGCATTATAAACAAACATTGCAGGTCACCCTGTTTCAATAATAAACATGTCTTTCTTCAGATACTTTGTAATATTTGCTACTAAGCACTCATATATATCTCTCTGGAAAGTATTTTTTCTTGCCTAGAATTATAGGGTAGCTCCTCTGTGAAGTCCCCTGCCCACTAATTATGCAGGGATGGGTACAGAGAATCTCTACCCTGGCCTTCATATGAACTCGAAGTGGCATCCTGGCTGCAGGACTCCTGTGCATTGAGATGAACTCTATATTGTCATTAACATTGTCATACAATATCTCCTTTCATATGGTTCTGCTTCCCCAAGGATTAGAAATATTTTTTCTCTTTGCATAAAAATTTATCAGCTTAGAGACCCTAAAGTAGAATAATAGACTTGACTGTGTCCTGTACTATGAAACACTCTTGAGCTGATCTCTCTGCTCAGGTGACAGCTGACATTTCTTCAACTATGTTGACTCCTTAACCATCATTCTTGAGCTACTTGGAGTTGCATCTTTTATCTTGTTCTATGATCACTGCTGGTCCTTTATCCAATCCTGTAATTAATTCTTGGTTGGAGAAATTCAGCTGATCACAGGCCAGTAATACCAAGCTAGAGTTGTACTTACTCTGGAAATCAGCATTTCTTCTGAAAAGAATGCGTTAGTTATCCTTTCAAAATGGATCACTTCTTGTCAGCAATAGCACACTCCATTTCTGTATTTAATTTGTGTATAGTAGTTATTTTATCTGACTCTGGTTTGACTTTGTTCAATACATTTTTGATTTTTTTCAGTGTACATTTGAATATTTTTCCTCCGAATAAACCCAGAATTTCTGGTTTAACTATAGATGAATAACTAGATCTTCAGACAGAATTATATATATAACAGATACATTCATAAATACAATAATTCAAAAAATTGCACATATACAGGTAAATGCATACAGAATACCTCAGTTTTTGTCCAGTTTAGTTACTGAAAAATCTTGGCCACTTCCTGGGAGATAAGTTTTTAATAAGTTACTTAGTATTTCCTAAATTTACTTTTGTTGTATGAAAATGGAGTTTGTATTACCTACAAAGTAGTGAATATGTTTTGATTATTCATAATCTGTCAGTAGAATATCAAACTCTTGAAAGGTATTGGCAATCTAAAGGTGGAAATGTTTTCTTGTTAGTTAGAAAGCTCCATTTTTCCTGACATTTAGCCCTCTCAGGCCTTGCTGAGGGAATTCTACCTGTTCGTATATCATCATGTATATTAATCATATATACTTTTTATATGGTGAAATGGCACCTATATCTATAAAAGTTGCAGACACAAGCTGGACAAAGGTACCAAGAGATATGATATTATAATAGTATGCTCATGGTGCAGAAGTAACTGCCAAAGAGCAGCACCATCTGTAACTTTGGAAACATAGGAACGTGGTGTCCTTTTTGCATGATTCTCTGTTGCGTCAGTGGGCACTGGGAGCAATGAAGCACCTTCTTCAGAAGCAGAAAATGTCTACAGTGGTCTCAAAACAACTGAATGAGATATTCCACAGGGCTAGAGATCTATAAAACCACTGTCGTATCACACAAGAAACATACATTTCATTATCTTGTTATATTGATCTTGTACATCAATTAAATGTTGAGCTCTAGAAAAGTGGCAAATCACCTAAAATTAAACCACAGACTCTGCTCAGTGGTGGTCCTCTTCAGCATATTCTTGTCTCTAAGTATGACAGTTGTGGTTTGTGAAGCAATCAAACATATCTGTACATTAATATAAATACTACTCACGAATAAGTCCCCACGATATTGTTATGGTTTGGGTAAAGACCCAAGCAAACAATACAACTTTTCTGACTAAATTTGGAGAAAGTGCAGCCTCTTTATTGTCATCTTAAATAGATAATTTCATTAGTAATTAATCATCATTAATTAATTAATCATTGATTAATCCTGTAGTCTTGGTTAAAGATTAATGCTTTATATGGTGGAATTAAACACAGTAATATTCCTTACACCAGGGTCAAAAATAAGATCACTTTTCTCTCATTCTTACTCATATCTTCTTTACTTATTAGAAGGAGCTGCACGTCTTTCCATAAAGGAAGGAGTTCAGATGTAGATAGAACTTCTTATTAACAATGACCATTTAACATGGGATACAGGCTGAGACCAAGCCAATCCCCTGAAGCAAACTTGATTCTTCAAAGGCTCCTTTTAGTGTGACTTTTAATTTAGTGATTTTGATTTGGACAATAACTACTTTTGAACTAGCTCCTCTTGATCTTTACCAAGTTTCTGTAAGCCAACAGTATAACTAGCAATAATATCTGCTAGATTCTACTTTTCTTAATATATTTTATTGTGTACAGTATGAATTTTAAAATAATCATGAGCCAGAATTCACACTAAAAGTACCATCTCTTTTTTAAGAGAACAGTGCACTCTGCTAAATCCTGCTTGGTCCTGTTTCTGGAGAAATCTGTAGGCAGAAAGTTATTTGAAAGAAGCACAGGATCTTATCTTAGTCATTAGTTTAGCTCTTCACAAGATGTCCATGGTAATCATCTTTACTATGTAATGAAGCTCTTTTATCATGCATACAAACACCACTGTTCCCTTAAAAAAGGGGCACTGCACATATATTTTTATTTATATTTTTCTATCTTCTCTTGCCAGATAGGAAGACACTCCCAAATAAAGCACTTTTACTTTGGCATTTGCATAGGGAATAGCAACTCTTTTGTCATATAGTATCTCATGGAGACTTAGTGCCCCAGCGAAAAACTAAACTCCCTTTTGCACTCTCTGTATAGGCAGAGGTGCAATATAGAATACTCAGGTACTTTCCTTCATGGGTGTCTATTAATTCACATTTTTCAGTAATGAAGCCTTGCAAATAGGGGTACATTGAAATTAATATTGGAACTATTATGGGTTGGATAGACTTTTCTGAACTACTATGAAAGGTTCTCAGAAGACATAGAAATATTTCTTTGGGAAAATGAGAAATTAGTTCCAAATAAATAAATTGGTTAATATGGATTCATATTCTAACTACTTTGTAAGCTTAAAAACACCTGCTTGAATTAATTGGATTTTGAAACCCTTCGTTGACCTTTGCTTCTGAGGTACATAATTTAAAGATGTTTGAATGGAGGAGCGCATGAAGCCTTTCCTCTTGAAATTGCTGGCCTAAGAAAATTACCTGTCCCACCCTTCATCCTCAGTTAATTTTAAGTAATTCTTTCATAGTGACCCTTCACTTCCAAACAATTGGTAAAGAAACTTCATTGAACCAGAACGAAATTTAAAGATATTTTTAAAAAGATATTTACTCCAAGTTATCAATCTGATACATTACATCCTTTAAAGATGGTTTGCATTCTTTTTGTAAGCAAATTTGAATCTATTTGGTTTCATGTTGAATGTGGGCAGTTTCTCTGTTCCTTGTGATGCCTTGTACTTTGAAATCTGCTGATAAATATTTCTAAAACTATACAGCTTGCCTGCCACTAGCCCTTACAATGGGTAATACAATTTGGCCCTGCAAAGAAAGTCACTTTTTGTACTCATACATTACATAAAGAAGACAATCTTAAATACTTCATCTAGTTTTAATCTCATAATTAAAACTGATTTTCTCATAGCAATAAACATAAACAAAAACGGTATAAATTCCATTTTTTATGAAAATGGTATGTATTTATATTTTATTCAACACTACAGTACCATAAAACAAATTTTTGTGAAATATGGATTTCATTTTATGTATGTGAGCAATGAGAAACTTTTAGATATATCTTAAATATATGAGGCCACGTAGTTCTTTGTGCAAGATTTTAGCCATGTTAATTTCTATATGATTTATTTTTTAAAAAGCAACACTTCATTCTAGAATTTTAACATGTCATTTATAACTAGTGAAAGTCCTGTGCCATTCATCAAGCAAATCTGCATTTTTTTATATTGAAAGTGCATTAAAACTACAATTTCAAGTGTTTAAACTTAGGATCTGTGTTTAGGAAGTAAAGCGATCACTGCACCTTGCTTTCTCTCTGTTGTTGACTTCACAAAGAATCTCAGAGAGGACTAGAATGACTGTGGCAGCCAAGTACAGATGCTCAGAAGAGCGCCTTAATTCTATCCAAGTATGTATTTTGTGGTCTGTTAATATTTTGCATTAAGCCAATTTTGAGCTATTAAAGTTTTTCCTTTTTGTGTGTTTGCCAATCATCAGGAAGCACTCGTTTTCATCTGGGATTTGTTTGCATTGATTCTATTTCCTCTGTTCCTGTGCTTTCTCCCAAGCTTTCAGAATTAGTGAAGGAGGTGGCTGCAGTGAGAGTCACAGGAAAGCCTAAGTTCTGTCTTTCTCTTTGTGTACCCCTTCTGCCTATCCTGTAGTTCAGGGAATTGAAAATTACGGCATGAAAACCGATACTTGAGAAAATACTCTTACTCATTTTATGTAAGTGGATAGAGTTGAAGTTATGTGCTCCTCAATACATTAGGAGTTAGCACTGAACTTTGTAGTACAGACATTTAGAAGCATTTCCTCTTGGAGTCAAAGTCCTCTTCGGAAACTCCAACATGTATCTCTTCTTTTTCTCATGGTCTAGCATTGCCTGCTCTATCAGTGGGGTTTTAACAAGAAACATATAACACAGTTAAAATGGTTTAATGAAGGATGATTTAATAGAAATTCTATGATTTTAAACAGTTGAATGGAAATGTTTCAGGCTCCCTTACATATTTGACTGAAGGGAAGCTACTGGTAATCTTAGGCTTCAAGGAAGAAAAGGTAGTTGTTGAAGTCCTAGGAAAGATAGAATCACACTAGCCAATCAATAGGACAATAATAGCCAGCATTTCTTTTCTTGCTCCTCACCATTGTGCATGTACCCTTGCAATTTATACCCAAGTAGATAAAAACAGCTAAAAGCCCAGCACAATGCAAAAATCTGAAACCACACCATAAGCAAACTTCCCAAATTACACAACAGGGCAAAGGAATACAAAGAAGCAATGTGAAGGATCAAGGAGGGACTGATCAGATTATCTGCTGACCTATGGCTATAAAATCTTGCTTTGGAATTATCTCTATTTGCTTCTCTCAAGCTCTTACTCACCCTTACTTCAAATGATAAGTATATTTATTTTTCTTTTATTTATTTCATATAGATATGCAGTAACTTATGTAGTAGAACTAAGAATATGAGAAGAAAACAAGTAAAATCTTCAACATTAGAAAAGGTGTCCAGTAGAAGTCCCAAGAAGGGAGTCTGAGGGAGAGCACACAGTACAGGCATGCCTCCCTCCTCATCTCCACAGGGCCTGCAGAGCCTCTTTCAGGCCCTCATCTCTGATAGTGATATTCGCACTCCAATCTGCCCTTCATGTGGGCTCACTGTTGTTCTTCTCTAGAAAACTTACACTCTGCCTGCAAACATACATGCCCTTTCTTTCACTGACAAGATGATTGCCTGGCAGGCACAAGGCCCGAGTGCAATCCCACATAGATCAGACTCATAGTGCTTCTCCTGTTTTCAGTCTCCCATGTGCTGGGATACAAGCCCATGCCACCATGCCCAGACTCAATTAGTGTCTCAGTATGCCCCAGGGACAGGGCAGGCATGGCACATGGGATAAAACCCCAGAAGCTGCACTCTACCTAAGCAGATACTTTAGTACACTGAGCTATCTGGCCAGCCCTGAGAACATCATAATATTAAGGAACCTAGTTATCAGTAAATAAAGCAATAGAGCTCAGTAAACACTACTGTAAACTATTGGAACAAAGCACTTAGAACTTCAATCTTCTCTTAACTCTTAAAGCCACCTATTAGAAAATTATCAGGCAAATATTTAAAAATAGCTAGATAAATTCAGATTTAAGAGGTTCTGTCTTATACCTGGGATTGAGATGAGCCACTATGCACAGAGGCCAAAAATAATCTGAATAGGAAGTCTTCTCTAGGTTTCTGTGTAGAATATTACAATTAATTTATAGCCTTCTGTCGTATTATATTTCTACATGGCTGTTCATTTTTAATGGAACATAAAAATAGACAACTTCTTCTGGGTCTTAGATTTTTCACTGAAGTATTTATATTGTGTTTCTTCCTAAACTATACTTTTTTCCTATTTTTTAGTACATTCAGCACAGAGTCTTGCTACATAGCTCAGACTTATAGTGACCTTCCTATTTTCAGCCTCTCCAGTGCTGCCATATACAGGTATGTGCCACCACACTCAGTCTCCATGGCTGGCTCACTGCGCCCAGGAGCGGAGCTGGTGTGGCATATGGTGGCTGGATCAAACCCTGGTCCACATGTTTGCCTAAGCAGTCACTTATCCTGCTGAGCTATGTCACTGTGCCCTCTAACTTGCATTTTATGGGAACATTGGTCATGGCTCTTATGATGAGTGAGAAAAAATTGTCATACCATTTTCATCCTACAAGACAAAATAGAAAATAAAAAAATTGGGGGGCATTTAGATTGTGTGAGTTTTGTTATTATTCAAAATATCCTACACATATAAATATACATGTAAGTCAATAGGCTCCGATGCAGCCCTTAACATAAACCAGTGCAGGGATTCTAAGCAGTGCTTCTACACAGGAGCCCACAGAGACCGTTATTTTAAGTATAATCTTTTAGCACACACATGAAAGATTTTGGTGAGAAAGCCTACATATCTTTTTGTGGCTACTTGTCTGCAAAACCCTCATGTGGAGCCATCTGAATCCACCAGCCCATGATGACTATAGACCTGTCTCAAGATGCAGTAACTACTTCCACACCCGCCACTGAAGTACGCTGGCGAGAGGGGAGTGGAACATGTGAGGAATCTTATCCTGCTGCAAAGTAGGAAAGATTATTCTTGAACTTCAAAGCAGTTTGCTGTAGACACACTGTTTACACAACACAGCTGCTGGAATGGCTTTGATGACAGGAACTTATGAAGGCCTTTGGGGGATGAGATTTGTTGAAATCACGATGTCTCCTTGCTGTCCCTGATTGATGGACCATCACCAGTCCACAGCTCCAGGCATACCGCGGTGCACAGAAGTTGTGTGTACTGCACTGCAAACTGATTTGTACTCTAAAAACAAATCAATTGCTTGTTTAAAAGTTTTCAAAGTCATCTACAGCCTGAGAAACAAAGTTCAAATCCTGACAAAATACAAAACGCTTCTCATGATCTGACTTCCAGCTTCATAACTCACCCTTTCAGGAAACAAATGGTAACTGTCCAGTCACCATATGCTATTTCTTTCCTTTCATACTTCTTTCCTTAGAATGCCTGTTGTATCCTTAAAATTTCCTTGTCTTCAAGACTGATCTCATTTTCTCCTCCTTATTTTAACCTTCTTTCACATCTATCCGCTTTCCACTGATGGAGCTTGTTTTCACGTAGCTACAGAAATGTTGGTAATGTCTTTTCAATGTTCTGAGTATATTGCATACTAATGAAGTCCTATTTTTCTATTGAAGTCTTCACTGAATCCCAGGGGTCTCCTGAGCACTATCTTTCTTCCCCATGCTATAACAAGGTTCAAAATTTAGTTTAATAAATTCATGTTTACCAGTGGAGAGTCAAGAATATTTAACTCTGTAAGTTGAGTGTTTTTCTTAAAAAAAAAAAAAAAAAAAAAAGATATAATGGGTTCCAAAAAAAAAGATGTTGTGTGACTCACTTCTCTCCATCTTTATATAGGCTGCTCCATCTGATCTTCTTCTAGGGTACTTCCTACTACACATCCTAGCTAGCTGTGAGTAGATAGACACCAGGAGGCAAGGAGAGTATATTTTATGGCTTTGAACTCTCTGAAAAGAAGCAGCTCTCTACAAGTCTGTATTTCCTAGTCCTTCAAGGGATTGTGGTAAATACAATGTTCCCCATTTGTTTATATTTTTAATTTATCTTAGAAGAGCATGCATTGCTTTTCTTTCTTTTCCTTATTTTTGTATTTTAGTAGAGGTTCTACAGAGTTTTCAGGGTCTCACTATGTAGATCAGACTCATAGTGATCTGCCTATGTTCAGCCTCCCAAGAGCTGGGATTACAGGTGTGCACCACCATGCCCAGTCTCAATAGCCACCTAGACATGCCCCAGGGGCAGGGCTGGCACACCAGGGATGGTATTCCAGCAGCTGTGTTTGCCTAAGCAGGCAGTTTAATCTGTTCAGCTATTTGTCCAACCCATAGCATGAATTTATTGAAGGCAAGTATTATATCCTTAATGTATCCTTATACCAGGAGAAGAGAAATAGTATATAGAAAATAGCAGACCCAATAATTAATCCATAATATTACTTTAAAAGTTAAGAACAAGTTTAATCAATAACTTCATAATAGATTTTTGGCTGTTAATCTCTGACCATTAAAAAAGTTTCTATTAGTTTGTTGAAAGGTAGAGTTACTGTTGATTTGTTTGATCAACTATCTTGTAATCTGAGCAACTACTATGAAGATAAAAATATGCAATATAATAACTGTCTCTAATTATCATCTTGTTTTGAAATTCTGTATCATTTTTCCTCTTTAAAATAGAAAATTATTTGTTCTTAAAGAAAAATGTAGACAATTAAGTGACTTGGCGATGCACTGACTTCAGGAATCTCCTTATAACTTGTCTAATTATCTTCAAATTACAGATATAATGAAAGATGTGTAATCAACTGCAGTTACCAAGAGTTTTTCTAATAAATAAACAGAATATTTATTTAAGAAATAAATATTTTCATGTTTATAGTCAATGGTTCACTTTAAATTTCTCTAGCTTTTGCTCTTCTCACTTGATTTGATTAGTATCTTGTTTACAAATGACTTCAGTAAAAATAATGAATATTCCAAGAATGCTTCAGCTTGCAGGTATTTGAAAGATAAGGGAATCAAGACTCTATCTGCTTTACCCTGATACAAAATGGAAGGGACTATCAATGAGTAGACAGTTTTATCAAAAAAGTACATCTATTTTTTTTATTTGCTTGGGAGTAGAGAATGGGGAGGAAGTCTGTGCAAAAGAATCTTAGTAAGAATGAATGTACTATAAAAATGTCTAGTGAAAGCTTTATTGAACACTAACTTGTTCATAGTGTCATTATTGTTATTCTGTGATGAAAATTCAATGATGGTTTTCATTACTACCATTTTCTAAAAACCAGATATGTGCTCTCCCTGGCATGATGCATGCCTAAGATCTCTAGTCATGATGTGAAGATATTTTAAAAACAAAATCATACATTTCCTATTGTGATCGCTAGTAGAGTCCATAAAGTAATTATCTTAAAACATACCTCAGATCCCAAAATGTCTGAAAGATATCACTTCTAAATTATTTCCTTTTCATCACAAAACTGCTTTTATTTCAATACTCATATGGTTAAAATATCACCAGAAATAAAATCTCCCCAGAACATGATGCTGTTTACCTCAAAAAGTACCTCATTTTGTTTGGCATCATATTAATTCATTTACATTTTCTAGTCCAAATAATTCCTTTCTTCCTTCAGTCATGAAGGTAGTGTGGTTGGTCCACAGTTGGTGGGCTCCTGGGTTCTACTCCTAGCCTAGTAATTGGAGATTTTACCCTTCATCTGGCGCCACAGCGTTACTGAACAATGAGTTCACCATTCCTGGTGAGATCATATGAATGGGGAAGATATACACCTCTTAATAAAATGGACATGTTAGCTTGGAAGGAATGGGCTTAGAGTGATTTGGGCCCTAGTAGGCACTGCTTTCCTCACCCTTTATTGCCATGAAGTAGCTCTGCCAAGAAAATTTAAAACAAATTCTTTTTTTCCCAAATAGCCGATCATTTCCCCATTACAAAATTTCCACCGAATCCCATGCAAATCTCTCCTATAAAATGAGATGCCATCTTTCTGAACAGCTGCATTACCTGGCAACTTCCCTAGTCCTGGGAAGGTACTAAAGCAAAGAACAGCTACACTGGCTATCAGAACCGTGAGCAGGCTTTGGAAATAGCAGCACACTGCTGCTTTCCCCACACAAAATGAACATCAGCCCAATTTTATTACCTGTGTAGTCTCAAGTAGGATGCTGCTAAAAACAATCAAAGCAGTGGTTTGTAACTGGCATGCTGTGTTCCTTGGTTCTCTTTGCTATCATCTTTGACCCACTTGACAAGGATGACTAATGAAGCTAATTGAATAAATGAGTATCACGTGCTTAATTTAAACATGCTAGGTTTCACTCAGGAAAGATGGAAAAGTATTCCACATGAATCTTTTTTCCTTTCACTTCCTAGGAGAGCAATAAGCCATTTGTGAACTACAAGTACACCCAGCTGACACTGAAAATTAAAGATGAATGTTCTGCACATCTACTGCAATACAAATCACTCTTGAGTTTGTAGGAAAGATAACTCTTACTTCATCTGCTGTGGGGAGGTGTATCTTTCTGGCATCTCCACAGTACTGTGTAGCTCTGGACTCTGTCCAGAGTCAACAGCTGAGCTGTGTGATGTAGTCTATGATTCAAAGACACAGGGCAGAAGGGAAATAATTCCCCAGTGGCACTATGTATTACCTTGCTTTTTTTTGCATAAATAAATCAACATCCTCTGAAAGATATTTGATTGTGTGGGTAGTAAATTTAAGAACTTTGCTTCATGTAAAGATGCAACAAGTGATACTGGGTCCTTTAAGGCTGGTCACGGTTAAGAGAGCAGCCATGTGTGTCAGAAATTACAAAAGATATTTTCTTAGGAGAAAAATTACTCTTATCACAATGATAATTCTCCCATAACAGATTTTTCCATAGATATCTTTTGATAAGTTTTACTATTCTGAAAATATAACATCTTAACAATGTTGGAAAAAGTTGAGTTTTGCTAAGTATGTATATTTGATTCACAGAACTTAGCAAATAGTTTTTCATATGTATTTAATTTAAGTAACTTTGCAATGCATTTAAAATGAACATTAACCTATAACATCCTGTCCTTCAACCTGTCAGCTTTCCAGCTGGGCATTGAAAAATCCATATTGGATTAAAGAAGGTAAATGTAGCCCAGTTCATGATTTTTAAATAGACCTGACATTTAGTGTTGGAAATACATAGCATATGTTTATAGTACTAGGTCTATAAGAAAAAACACATCTTGAGTCCACTTTTCAAATTATTAAGTACCATAAAAATTGTGGCATTTTCAGGATGGTTTCTTTCTACCTTTGAAAAAGAAAGAATTTTAAGGGAAACAAAAATCTCATTTCTATGATCAAGTATGCTCAACAGGATCTTAAGCAGTCTTTCTTGCCCTTGAGGATTTGGGGGCTGATGAGTTTCTGTTGTGAGAGCATCTTTAGCTCTGTGGTGGCTTTCTTAGCAGCAGCTCTACCTACCAGCTGTGAGTAGCATGGCTAGTGTGACAGCTCAGTTGTTTCCAGAGATTAATAAATGTTTGGGGGATAGAGTAAAGTCTTATCTGGTTAAGAATCATTGCCATAGAAGAACAATGAGATATATAAACTCATAAACTCTTACGATCACTTCTCTATCCTTGTGAAGAATAATCTCTGCTAGACTGATACCTTCCACTCCCTCACTGCTGAAAAAGCTATCATTCTTTCTTAATTTCAGTGTGGTTCTGTTTTCCTACTGGCTGAATATGATGAGTCCAGCAGGATTTTACTTTATGCTCTTATCTGTCTCATTTTTCTTCTACCATATGATTTAATCTAAGCCCATAATTGCTTAATGTTCTAATTTAGTCTAAATTTGGGAGTTCCTTTTATTATCTGGAAACTGTGCACTAATACTTTACATTCACTATTAACATTACATACATACAATTCACTCAGATTCGATTTTCTTTATTTCTTGTTTCTTAACTACTATTGTCCTCACTTACCTTCAGTAATCTCCTGTACATATTAAAATAAAAAGCTGCCTTTTCACTATACTCAATAATCAATCTCTTCAATGTATTCAATATTTTCTAATAAACACTTTTATGCATCCTACCTGGGAATCTCTAGAGTCCTTTATGTAACCTCTGGATATATGATCTTCTCTACACTACTCCCTGCCTTATATTCAACAATGTTTCTCCAATTGCTGTTTATCACTTCCTTTGCTTCCACCATTGACTTAGTTCTGCAAGAGATTCCATCCTTCTGATTGCCAGTTTCTTGTTCAAAACTAATTTTGTTTGTCTAGTTGCTAGACCTTGAAAATTTTCTGATCTTGTCTAAACATATTAGTCTTTTTCTATTTGCTTCACTATTTCATACCTATCATGGTTTCTACCCTGATGTTCCCCCAAAGACTTGTAGGCTTATTCAGTGGAACTCTTAGTTTGATTGTATCATGGAAATATGTTATTAGTGGCTACTTCCAAGATAAGATTGCAGTTAAATGTGATATTGAAAGATGAAGCCTGCTAAGAGGAGGTGGATCACTGGGTGCATGGCCTAGAAAGGTCTCTCTCCTTCCTCTGTCCCTACAAGATTCTCTGCCCCCAGCCACCTCGCAATAAACTGTCTTTCTGCTCTGCCATGCTTCCCTACTTTGGGGCAGCTGACTATTGACTGAAGCCTCTATAAAATGGCAGCTAAAACAAACCTTTCCCCTTTTCAGTTGTGGGTCTTGGGCATTGTGTTCCATCAATGAGAAAGAAACTAAGACAAGATCCTAAATATTTCCTTTGCAGCTAACACTATTAGACCAACCAATGATTAGACCAACATTTTTTGTACTCTAGAGGAAAAAGTTTATACCTTGTTTTTATACATTTCTGCTGGACGGTTAAGACCAAGATAAAGCAAGACCTATATAGTAAGAAATGTAACTTTTGTATTTGACAAGGTCAGACAAATCCCCTCAGGATTTACCCTGAAACCCTGTACGGCAGTTTGTAGATCCTTTGTCAGTGTCAGCCATGTGCATGAGTCATGACCACTGCTGGACCAATTTTCTCTCTGTGAAAGCCTGAGAGAATGTTTTCTCTCCATGTGACTCTCCTTGGGCATACTCTACATCAACAGTAATGTTATGTAACCCTATAATGTCCTTGATCAGAATTATTTTTCTCAAGCTCTTTTCTTTAATAGAAATGTCTTTCTGTACAATCTTGCTCACTCACTGTGAATCAAGTGAAGATAAAATTTCCTTCAAATTCTCCAACATAATCTTCCTCTTTCCCAGCAAAACATAGATTGAACACATGCACTGAACCCATTCACTTCCAGGGTTTTCCAATTATTAAATAAGTTTTTTTACAGTTTATTACTATATTATATATTTCAGTGTTGTTCTTGGTTGATATGTAATTCACGGTTGTTAAATGTGTCTATCAAGATAGCTGGATTTGCTCGGAATCTGTATTTGTAGACTTACATATTATTTAGAAGCCTGTCACTTCCAAACCAAACAGGGAAGTCTCCTTTCCTTTGAAATTTGGTAGGTCTTTATGTCTCCCCTCCAAAAAAAATGTAGCCAAAGTGACTTTCAAGGTTTAGGCTCTATGGTTAAATAATTCTTCTTGTATACTTCCTTTCTCCAACACATTCATACTTAGAATCCAGATTCTAGGTAATAATGAAACCAACATTAACATGCAAACATTAACAGAATCTCATAAATAGTCTCCAGCTTTCAAATTTCAGCTGGTGTGGGCCACCCATCAGCTACATGGGTGAGTAGTGAGACTACATATGACTGTTCCAGCTCCTGGACTTAGTTTTATGCTAATGCCTCATATATCGTGAAGGGGAGAGAGGCAAGCCATTCCAACTCTGCCCTGTAAAACTTACTGACCCAGCATATAAATGGTTTTCTTAGAGTTCTATGCTTTAGAACTATTTCAATGCAACCACAATGACTATCTCTTGTGAATTTATGGAATTAATGAAGCTAAGGACTTACTAGTAAATGTAGCAAGAAATAAAATCATGCATTCCTTTCAATTTCTATTAATTCATGAGATGAGCCTTTTCTTTCATAAAAAAATAATTTTTAAAATGTAGTATGTCAGGAGAGTGGGTCAAGATCACTGAAATAACCTGATGGGAGATGTTAGTACATAAAAGAATATGTGTGAATTATGGCTAGAATATTTAAAATATATATTTTTATATGATAATATTAGGTTTAGTAGACTATAAAAATTTAAGCTTCTTTCAAGAGAGTTAGAGAGTTTATAAGCAAACTTAAAATATCTGGCTATTTAAGATTAAATAGTGCATGCCTTTGAATACAGGCATAAATTTCAATTGACAGATTTCCAGATCAATAAAACAGGGCTCCCTGTTATTATAGAATTTGATAGTTAGTTTTTCATATATATTGCATGTCATACCAATTCCTGAACAATATTTATTTTGAAGAAATTTTGATCACTTAGTGATCTACCACCATATTGTTCCAGCCTGGTTGCTGATCAGGTACTCTTGTGCTATGGGCTTGCATAATTATCTATGGCTGTCCTTACCTGTGAATTCATTGCAGAGACCTGATCCTGTGAGTTTGCTTACACTCATTCCTAGTGACCACTGAGCTCTTCCATTTGTCTCATGGTGTCACTGCTAGCTGACTCTAGCAGCTTTTGATTTATTAAATTTCTATTGAATCAACATTTCTAAAATGAACAAATGTAACAATCCCAAAAGATTGTAGCTACTTTTATAATTCATTTTAATGGATTGATGGGAATTATGATAACTACATGGCAACAGGTATGAAGATATATTCAAAATAAGACAAAATATGTTTTTTGTATTGCTCAACTAAAATTAAGGACTAATAAGCAAATGAAAAAGACCAAGTGATTAAGATTTTTTTATTGCTTTATGAGAAGACTGTTCTTTTAAAGATGATACATTTTTGCCTGCTTAAGCAAAGCAGTCAGACTCAGGATACTGTGGTTCGATCCCCAGACCCTTATGCATTATCAGATGCCTGCCCTTAAGGCATCCTGATCCAGCAAAAAAAAAAAAAAATCCATCTCAAATTTGGTGCCTGGGAGGTGGCTCAGTAGAATAAATGCTTGCCTGGCAAGTGCAAGGGTCTGAGTTCAAGCCCCAGTTCCATCAAAAGACAAGGAGAGATGTTACATTTTCAAGTGGCTTTTTTGTTACTTTATGAAATACTGTTTTAAATTTTCAACATAATTAGTAAGGCTTTTCAACACTGAATTATTTGTAAAATTATAGGTTGGATATTTATTTTATTTAATTTCAAAACTATGTATAATATGATTATGGCAATAACTTTTAATAATAAATATTTATTGCACATTTACTATATTCAAGGCTGGTAGATGCTATTCAAATTATGAACTCAATTATGAGTTAAAAAATCTCTCAGACTCAAATATTAGTTAAACGGTACCACAGGGCCAGTGAGATAGCTCAGCAGACAAAGTGCAGGGACCACTGTTAGATCCCAGGTGCCACATGCCACACTAGCGCCACACACACACACACACACACACACACACATACAAACATACACATACATACACATACAAACACATACATACACACACATATACACACACACACATACACACATACACACACACATGTAAATGTCCTTTTGGAGGGGAGGGAAGATATTAATACCATTAAGTTTTATAGAAATACTGATTTTTCTTTCCAATTATTCCATTGAAATAAAATTAAGACTGTTAGTTGGTGTCAGGAAAGAATAATCTGGAAACAGTTCATGGATTAGAAGGAATTTTTCCCTTGCTTTCCCAGAATTAAAATTTAAGAAAGGAAGAGTCTTGTTTTAAAACTAGTGTTCTAAATGAAATATTTTCTATTTTATCATATCTATGTTTTTATTATAACACACTCACATTTCATACAATCTAGCATTGTGCTTTGCTCACTGAGAAATAAGAGAAAATATTCTCATTCTAGACGCAGACAGAATATGTAGGACACCGTGTAAACGTGACACACGCTTACCACTAACTAGTTTTCTTTTTTCACGTGCAGTCTCCTAGGAGTAACTTAAGTGGCAGTGGCCAGGACAGCAGTCAGAAGTATGGTGCTGACGGCTGTAGGAACTGTTACTGCAGCAAGGCCCTCGGCTAGAACGTTCAATTCGAAGGTCATTTCTGGAGAGAAGCAGACATTCCAGGGGAAAGAAATCATTAGCAAGAAGTGATTATATCCACTTCAAATAAGGAAAAATATGCTAATTAAATAACATTTTTTCCTTCAGAAAACTAAATATGGCTATGTTAGTATATTTGCTTCTGTGTATAGACATGATTATATATATATATATATATATATATATATAATTACATATCCATTATGTATACACATAATCACACATGCACTCACACATGTATATACATATAGATAGATAGATAGATAGATAGATAGATAGATAGATACACACATATATTCTTGTGATTGTATTTTTCATCTGATAAAAGGAGAAATTTAAATTATCTATTACATAAAGTAATGGTACAATTTATTTAGTGTGTGTGTGTGTGTGTGTGTGTGTGCGTGTGTGTGCGTCTGTGTTCATTTATAAGCCTTTTGTTTTTCTGTACTTCAGTTCTATGAACGTTACATTCAAAATCATATGGAGGTTCATGCAAATCCTCAGCCAGGAAGACTGGGTTTTGCATAAGCCTGAAAATTAAAACAATCATTGAAATTAATGTGATTGCTTCTGAATGGTAAAGTTACAGGCTGGAACCTGCTGCTAAATGACACTGCCCACCTTTGTAGGTGCAAATAAAAGGGAATTCAATGGGCTCTTCATTTTTGTGGAAGTAGGTGATGCCTTATGCTCAATATGGTGATACGTGGCAGAGAAAAGGAGCATTGCCGTGGTAGCTTGAGCACAATTAAAGACAGCATAATTAGAAAAGTAGAAGCAGAATATCTGAAGAAATGCTAAGCTTTTAAATAAAAAAATAAAGCAAAAAACTTTTAGTAAAGTTTTTAATAAAAAAATGATTCTATTAGATAAGGTCAATCAGGTACCCTCAGGGTTTGTCATGTAACCCTGTACTGTACTTCGTAGATCCCTTGTCAGTGTCAGCCTTGTGGATGAGCCATGGCCATTGCTTGACCAATTGTCTCTCTGTGGAAGCCTGAGAGAAAGTTTTCTCTCCATATCTTGGTCTTAACCATCCAGCAAAAATGTATAAAAACAGAGGTATATAAAGTAAAGTAGTATTAATATAATGAGCTGTGAGTGGCTCAAGTCAAAAACTTCTGTAGATAACCCACCTTTATTGTGGACTGCTGATCTGTGTTGGATTGTTTTATTTTAAAAAACAAATACAGATATAGATAGATAGATATAGATATAGATACAGATATAGATATAGATATAGAATTAACTACCCCTATTTTGAAAATTTGTAGCATATGTATTATTGTATATTACCCTGTTTATGTCATTCTTTCTATTTGTTTTTGCTTCTATTTTTCACTCAAGTTAAAATATAAATAAATAAATATAAATGATTCTAAATTTAAGCCCTCCTAATAATACTCAGCAAAACTTTCTCCTGAAATTGTATTTTATTTATTTTTATTTTATTTTTGGCGAATTGGGGATTGTACTAAGGCCCTTCGGCTTGCCAGGGAAGTGCTTATTCCACTGAGCCATCTACCCGGTCTCTCTCTTGGAATTTTAAATCAGAAATATTGTAATAAACTCAAATGTAAATGATAAAATAACAGTTCCAGAGGCCCAAAAGCCCATTCATCCATATTTTGATTTATCCATTTGTTAGTTTAATTGGTAAAACAAGTATCATATTGTGGCCCTCTCCCATCTGAGACAGTAGAAGTTAGACTTTTTAAAATCGTATAGTACTATTAAAACCAATATAGAAAAACACTTTAATCAGATAGAATAAGCCACAGAGTTGGTACTGGTAAATGATTAAGTGGCTGTTGTGCTTTTATTGGATTTGGTTTTCTGGTATATACATTATTAAGATGAGGTGTACAAATGAAATGAGACATTTTTTTTTTCTAGCTAGTACCAATTCCTTCCTTCTGAATAATAATTTCTAAGACTACCATTCCTTTGTGCATTTCTTTGTTCTCAATCTTTCTTCTTTATTTTTTAAGCTGCAAAACCAAGAAAGTTAATGAGTGAGTTTATTATTCAGAAATCTATTTGATAACTATCAAAGGATTATTGAACTTAGTGAATTGAACATAAAATTCAGTGAATCGAATTTTATATCATATCCCTGGACACTAGATGCACAACTGTGCTGATTTAGTGGCACTTACATTATGAATACTTTCCCCATTGTCATTGCACAATTTTTGTAGCACCTGAGTAATTCCTTGAAGGAGGTAGTGCCTATCAAACACCAGTCCATTAATGGGAGCAGGCATAGACATGTGAGTTTTCCTTAGTCAAAAGCAGACCACTAATAAGCAAAGGCTGAACAATAGCTATATATGTACTCCCTAAAAGTTTTCCCAGTAAACAGACCAAACTTGAGATGCCAAGTGTCAGCTGGCAAACCCAGTGGGCTCTCAGCCCCCCAACAGTAAGAAACAGATCACTGATATATGTGAGAGCTCAGAAGATTGCAGGGAAGTTCAGTGGAGATGAGTAGAATCCAGAGCCTACCTATAGGTACTTCAGAAAAAAATATTCTACTGCTAGATGAAGTTTACAGAATTTGTTAAGCAACAACAACCTCTGTAGCATTATAAAAACTTATAGTCTACTTTGAAATTTCAGCTGAGCTGTAAAAGGCTCAAGTCAAAAACTTCTGACATTGCCAATCCTGTGGATAAACCACTACCATTATGGGCTACTGGACTATATTGGATTACTTTGCTGAATTCAGGCACCTACCATATTTGAATGGCAATGGAATAGTCATCCTTGACAAAGTAAACAAAAAGGGGGATATACTAAATACAAAATGGCCCTTCATTTATATATATATATATATATATATATATATATATATATATATATATATGTATATACAAAAGAGTTAGCATAGATATATGGCTACTTTCTCTTCATTCAATAAGAAAGTTTTGAACTAACTGTGTTTAGACAAGATATTATGTCTGCATCTTGCACTATGAATAACTACTATGAAGATAACTATATGCAATGTATTAATCATTGTAACTGTTCTACTAACCTGTTTTGAAACTGTCCCATTGCTACTTCTTTATCAATAAAATTAGTATAGAAAAAGAACTATCAGTGAGGAAAACTTTGATGTATTCCAGATATTTCTTTGAGGACTTTGATAATGTTAAATTGTTTTATTACTCCACAGTCTTCTAACAATGAAAAACATTAAAACCAATAGTTTCAAGTTAGCAAATTGACACAAAATCATTAAGTGATTTGCCAAATATCAGAAATTAAGTAGAGCCGAGCTTTTCAACCCAGGAAACTGGGCTCTAGAATAATAATTTTATGTTATCTAATAAGCCATATTAAATAAGATTTTCATCATTCTGATAGAAACTTGCCATTTTAAGTTGGGAAGTAAACTTTTGCTTTTATAATCATTAAGATTTTCTTCTGTATCATTTTTTTCTTTTGCATAAGCCATTAAGATAGGCTGATTATTTATCTCTTAGGATCTCCAAAAGTTCAACAAATGGATTAATACAACTTTTGGAAATCATTCAGAGAATTTAATGGATATAACAGACATTTCTGCTGTGACATCTTGTGACTATGAATTATCAATATGTCAAATGTACAAATGTTCAAATCTTTTTTCAAAAAGTTTATTCTGCATCAATTTTCTTTCTCTCTGGACTTTACTTTGAAGTAATTGTTGAAGTAATTTTAAGAACAAAGGTCAAACAAGTATCTTACACTGCAATAGGCAAGAAATCTCTACTTAACAGAACTCACCAGTGAGTCTTGAGAAACACCCATATGGGAATCAGACAGGAAATCCTAACACTCAACTGTCTCCACCTGTGCACTCTGACTTAGTGCAAACACAGCTGATTTACAAGGTATCATGTCCACTTCCTGTGCAGTGTCTATTTCATAGCTCCAGGGAGTTCTCTTTTTTCTTGAATGATTATTTCTCAATGTTTCCAGGAAGATAGTTACTTAAACCTGTTATATCATTAAGGATATAAAAATGATTGGAAGAAAAGAAGAAGCAGGTTCTGTAATTTTTTTTTCTTCAGGTTCTGTATTTGAAGTATGGAGTGAATCCGCTCCTCTTTTGGGAAGAGATCAGTTGTACATGCAGAGCTGAATGAGGACTTCAGAGCCACGTGACCATCAGCCACTCTCTCCGGGTCATTGTTGTGTAAGCTATGAGAGTACAGGGATGTTGTTCAGGGGATTTAGAAAGCAATAAGTAAAGACAAAATAATTATGTACTCATATAGAAAATAGTTAAACTGCAGTGTTTCTGACTCAAGGGATCATTTAGCTAAATAACATACACAGATAGATTTAAGTATTTTTATGGCCGCTAATAACATCTTTAGTATTGCAACATGAATATGATAAAGGTAAACCAGCCCTCATCTTTCTGGCATAAGTTAATCATCCCTAGAAGAGGACAGGAATTTTCTTTCAGGTTACATGTAACAGTGGACATCCTGCAAACCATCACTGACCATCTTATGAGTTACATGGGAGAAAGCTGAAGTAAGCTCCTTCCAATCATGAAAAATGAATCCCCCCATTTATAGTAAACTATTGATGCAAAAATCATTAGTAGGTTAATCCTTACTGGCCAAATTTATGGATAAACTATTTTCTCCTGTCTATATCAAGTAAACTATTATGGTAGAAAATCTATAAAATGAAATAAAAATACATTAGAGAAATTAAAGATAGATATTAATAGACTCAATCATGAAATTGGACAAAAAATAGATTTTCATATTCACAGATCCAAATTTTATTACAAAGCTTCAAAATTTAATCTATATAATCAAAATTTATTACATTTAAGGATAGGCAAGATTGATTATTAAAACATTATAAGATGTTTTAGGAACACATGGGGATACTAAGTTTATTACTTGGCTTAGGCTGCCATAACAAAATACCATAACCTGAGTGATTGAAAAAAATTATTTTTCATAGTTTTCAAGGTAGGAAGTCTGAGAACATTATGCTAAGATTGTCAGACTCAGGTAAGGTGCTCCTTTTCACTTAGAGAGGGCCCTCTTCTCCCTGTGTGGGCTCAATGGAGATAGAGAATATGAACGAGCTACCATATATTTTTTATAACAAGAGGACCAGTCCCATCATAAAGGCTGCATCTTATCTCAGTGCAATTTCTTCCTATCTCCAAATATCTTCATTTTGAGGGACACGGTGCTGGTACACAAATTTGAAAATTAGGGGCACAATCCATGCCATTGCAATTAATAGTCACTAAATTTTCAGAAATAAGAAATGTTTCTTAACAGCTAATGTATATAATCTATATCTATCACCCTACTACATTTCTGAGCATTGCAGGCATCAAGGTGAGAGGGGAAAATAACAGGTCCTCTATCTTAAATTTTATTTTACATTTACTTAGGGAAATATACAAGCAAAAAAAAATCTGATCTACTCTTTAAATAACAAAGATAAAGAATAGTTAATATTTTGAAATGCCAAAGAGAAAACAAAGAGTTGGGAAAACTAATGTCTATGATATGACTGAAAGCAAGAATAATAATTTCTCAATAAGACACAAATATTTTAAGTGTTGCACAATAAGCTGAAATTGCATTATTGGCCAAAAAGGAGAGCATGCCCCACTGTGCACATGGCCAGTAGCAAAATCTTCTTATATGGATCACAAGTGACAGGAAACTGATGGTGGCCATTTTTACACAAGGTCCAAGATCACATTGGAGCTCAATTGCATTTATTTTTTATGTATTTTTACAGGGTCTCACTCTGCTTCTTGGACTCTTAGGGATCCATCTGTTTTCAACCTCTCCAGTGCTGGCATTACAGGTGTGCACTGCCATGCCTGGACTCAGCGACTGGCTCAAAGTGTACAGGGGCAGGGCCGGTGCGCCATGTGGTACCTGGGATCAAAGACCACTAAGCTGTCTTGCTGGCTAACCAGTTGCTTTCTGAAGACCATAATAGCGTCATAATTCTAACAGAATCAGCAAATTTGCAATGCAAATATATACACATAAAAATAGAATCATACTCAATAGATTTGCCTAAGGGTGAAGAGATGACATTTTCGAATTGCATGGACCACAGGAGATTCTTGATTCCCAGAAATGTGGAACATCTACACAAAAAGACAAAGAGACATGAGCACCACCTCCACAGAAAATGGGTGATGGCTTAAAGTTCGTTGCAGAAAGTCGGGCATGGTGGCGCAGACCTGTAATCCCAGCACTCGGGAGGCTGAGGCAGGAGAATTGTTGTGAGTTCGAGACCAGCCTGAGCTACAAAGTGAGCTTAAGGCCAGCCTGAACCACATAGTGAGACCCTGTCTCAAAAAGACCAAAAATAAAAATAAAAAAATAAAAATAAAAAAAAAATAAATAAAGTTCGTTGCAGAACTGTTAAACTTAAGAGAGTTGTTAATTGTTCATGCATCTTAGTAAAAAGAAATATGACAAGATTTAATAAAATTGAACTGATTTAGACAATTGACTCTAGCTTGTGATTATGGTTCATGTTCTGCCCAAACTTCCAATACAGCAACCCTTGGCATGGTACTATATTTGACATTTGTCAAAATGTACACATGGAAGAACATTTTTAGTTGCCTAAATATTCTTCATAAGATGTTGTGAAGGAAAATATGTGAAGATATATAGTTAAAATAAGTAAATAGAAATGAATGAAAAGCCTTTGTGGGAGAAAAATCATACTGCAGTTTGTTATAGACATATATAATCTTGTTGATATTTATTATTTTTGCCGGTAAAATAATCTGTACCTGTGCTATTTGCTACTCTGGCATTGATTGTAATTATTAAATACAAAATAATGTAATTTCCATCTATACTTTATTTCACACTTTTGTCTGCCTGTAAAAATTAAAAATTAAGCACTCCGATATATTCCTATTCTTTATTATGGTAATACGTTTAACTGTGGAAACTAAAGATTTAGACTTTTGTGCTTTAAAGTATTAAAAATTAAATAAAAATCAAAGTGATGTTAGGTAGCCATTTACGAAGAAAAATGCTGAGACATTTCAATAAGTGCATTTAGTTACACACCCCGTCTCTTTTGTAACTGTGACCTTTTTTAGCTTAGCACATGACGTCTACTTTCTAATAAAATATTGTCCTAGAATTTATGTATTTTTTATTTTATTAAACCATATCATATTTATCCTGCATGAAGATATATGTAATTTTTAAGACTTTACTTTTCTTAAATATGTATATATATATATATATAATATATATATTAATTTTCATAAGTGTTTCTGCCCCTTAAAAACATGATTCTCAGCCTGCAAAATAGCTCAGCAGATTAATTGGCGTGCAAGCAGGTGCAGGGGCCAGTTTCAATCCCTGGGCTGTTGTGCAGGCCCTGCTCTCAGGGCCTGCTGAGATGGCAATTGTGCTGGGTGTGGTGGCACACCCCTGTAATCCCAGGTCTTAAGGGGCTGTAAACACATGGATAACTACGACTCTGATCTAGTCGTGAGACCCTGAGCACCCTGTAGATCCTTCCCTAAAATACAGAAAAAAAAAATCATGGTTCTCATTAAAGACTGAATTAAGTGTATAAAAATATCATTGAAAACAAACAAAAACTAAGGTGCAATTTCCAGATCAGAATGAACATTCTTATGAAATACATATTTTATGGATAACGCATTTGAAAATCTTTCAAATGACTCAGCCCAAACAATTCCACTGGTAATGTACTGACATGCTAAGAATATATTGATGGTATACTCAGTTTATAAGTGCTTAAAGGAAAAATATCACCAGTTTTTCCTTTTAAGCATCAAGATAGAATTTATAGTACCAAGAAATATTCTCTTTTTATTGCTTGCTTCTTCTATTTTTTTAAAATTTAAAATGTTGATATTATTAAAGAATACATTAAGGTTATATAATAGAATTTAAACCCATTTTATTGCAACAACGTAAGTTCTATGTATACTTATAAGCAATATAGCTGTGCTTAATTTACATTCTAAACATAATTATGGTATCAGATTAGTAATTTTCATTAAGTACTTGCATTAGAAATTATATAATATATTTCAATTTTCAGTTGTAAAGAAAAATAACAATCTATTTAATAGGAAAGCTGGGGATACAGTTAATATTCTTACATCTGATTGTCCTGCTTTATGCAAAGCTTGAACTAAAGAGACCTCAGAGATTAAATAATTCAACAATTTCATTTTACAGAAAAGAAAGTAGAAATGAAGAAAGGGTTTTTTCCTCTTTTTCCTTTTTTGAGTTAAATAATGTAACAGAAAATTTGTTAAAAAATAAAATGGAATCATCTTGGACATTTCTTGAATCACAAAAGTATATTGGGGAAAATTTTTAGATTAGTTCATCTCATGCACAGAAATGATCCCAAGTGCCATGGGTTTGCACTCAGTCACTGAGATGTGGAGAAAGGACAAATGTGTAAATGCAGAGAAGGAAAGGGAACAGTAACAAAGTTGAAGAGGGACAGTGGCTAAGGTGACAAAAGAATGGGAAGCCCAGGGACTAAGGGTATAGCTCAGCAGCGTAAGCACCTGCCTGGCAAGCACAAGATCCTGAGTTTGTTCCCTGGTACCACCACCAAAACAAACAAATAAACAAAAGAATAGGAAGCCCAATAAAAGAAATATGACTGGTTTGTGTTGAATAGCGAAACATCAGCTCAAAGAATAGCATCATAAATGCATAACAAACCTGACAACATAAACATCACCTGATATTTTTGGGGGGACTGGCTCAGCCCACACTGGGGACATGGCAAGAGTGGTGTGTGGTGCTGGGGATCGAACTGCAGTCCCTGCATGCTTGCCTAGGTTTGCCTAAGCAGGCGCTTTAGATTGCTGAGCTACCTTGCTGGCCCCATCAATGGCTTTTCTAACTGCTCTGTGATAATAAGGCAAAGGCCAGAGCTTGATGCAGCAGATTGATGTGAGGAAATTTAGAAACTGACTAAAGCCCAGGCAAGGTAGCTCATAGTGTCACTAGCTACAGAGAAATTTATAAGCTCCACCACATATTCATTAAACAACATCTTCAAGCTTTTATTCCCAGTAACAGGAAAGAAGATGTTCAATTGTCATCAGAAAGTAGTTTGAGATATATGACTTGGGGCACAGGCAATGCACCTACCAGTTTGCCTAGATAGCCAGCTACCCTACGAGATGTGCCATCTTATAAAATACAATAGTATGCTCCAGGGTGGAGCCAATCCCTTTTGCATCACCATTCTGTGATAACCTAACATTAGGCTAAACCCTTAGAATAGTCTGTACCTCCTTGTCCTAGAAAAACCTCACTGAAGCACTCCTAATCTAGCTAAAGTGGTCCACCTTAAAGTCGTGCTTCTATTAGCAGAGAGCTCATCAATATGTGCGCAGCCTTGCCGGCAGCTAGGAGGCCCGTCCATTAATGAAATGTTAATGACTGAATTAGACCTGCAATAACTGAAGGAGGATGCACTGCTGTGAGTCCATTAGCATCAGCAGACCCTGCTGAGGAACAAGTAAACACAGTACAGGCTGAGAAAACTTTCCAGGGGATGAGTTGCTAGGATTGCACAGGTGTTTTCACATGGAAAATGACATTTCCCCGAAATAGGATTAGTTTATTTATAATAAGCTAATCCCATTCACCATATTTCTTCAGAGAAAAATAAAGAATAAAGCGATGGATGACGTCCTTATTCAAGAGTGTTTTGATTTTTAACATTCCAATATTACACAATTGCTTTAAACAAATTTTAGGCTGATTTGCTTGACCATCAGGTGCCAATTATTTCAAGCAGTTATTGCTCTTCTTTTCCTTCTACATCAATTTTTCCTGTTTTCTTTCTTTTATTTTTATCTTCTCATTTAGTTTTCCTTGGCTTGTTCAAAAAGCAAGTTTTTTTAAGGAAAAATGTTTAACAATGTGAGCCCTAGCTTTTTCCACACCACCTATGCATCATCAAATGGGGAACAATATGCAGAAACTTAGAACACAGTTTGAGCCTTGGATAATGGACAGCAATTGTGGCATCTGCTCCTGAGATGTAAGTGTAAATCAAATGATATATGGAGTCAAAGTCATGTATTAGTATCTACCTCAGCTGAATAATATATTACTCTTGTAAGAAGCCTGAAGATTTACTATTTTTATTTAACCATATATTGTAAATTCAGTAATGCTTGACCTGCAGCAACTTGATATGATGCAAATATAATTGCTATCTTAAGTTATTACAAAAGACAGAAGAGACAAGGATAATTTTATCAGACCCTTTATTATATATGCAGCAGATGTCATTGCTCCATTTTAATATTTAGATTTCCAACTGCAATTAAATATAATATATGTAGATTGAGCATTAGACTTAAGGCTTGCTAATCCTGTTTTATAAATACAGACTATAAAATTAGTATTATATTATTGTTTATAGAATATTGTATTTTGAAAACATTATATATGGACTACTACAGTTCAATAATAAATGGTGCTAGGTATGTTTACCCTCTAACTTCCTTCTTAGGCTTTAAAAACAATTAAAGAGGTCTCCGCTTTTATATTATATCAATAATTACTCATGTCACAACAGACCATGTCCCTTGCACTACAGAAACTGCCTAATATTTGAAAAGAGAGCTTTATAAAATAAAATGTAGATAGCTACATTTTGTTTTATAAATTAAAAGTTTATATAATTATAGTTTCTGATATTTCAAATCTTAAAATAAGACATAAATATAGAAGATAAGAAAATTAAAAATAAATGGTTGCCGGGTGTGGTGGTGTCCACCTGTAATCCCAGTACTTGAGGGCTGGAGCAGAAGGATCGTTGTGAGCTCAAGACTAGCCTGGGTCACAAAGTGAGCTCAAGGCCAGTCTGAACTGCATAGTGAGACCCTGTCTCAAAAAAGACAAAAACAGGGAGGGAGAGAGAGAGAGAATTATAGAGAAGTGAATGATAAATTGCCAGTCTTCTCAGCAAACTTTTCTCCACAAAGGAAACCAAAGTCAGATCAGAGGAAATAAAACTTTCAGGAAATCAGGCAGTCCACATGAACATAAAATGCTTTTTCTTAAGTTCAGATAATAAAACATTAATTTGAGATAACTATGATTTGTGGAAGTTACTATAATAACAGATAAGAATGAAAATTCTAATGTTTCCTAATCATTAAATGCTTCTTTAATGTGGATCATTTGTTCTTGATTTGTGGCTGAGTGGTCTGTTTGCTTGCAGATCTAAAATGCGCCCATTGTCTTCTACATAAACAAACATATAGACACACTACACCTTGGTTCCTGGAATTTTTAAACAATTTTCTTATTTCTTTAGCTTTCTTAACTAAATTGAAGGGCAGAAGTTCTGTACAGCATTTGAAAAAGGCAAGCATGATGCTTGAGTTGAAGTTCAGACCATGCTGTGAACTGGGCTATAAAGATGAGGTCAGTGACAAATAGTAACACCTGACAAAAAGTATCATTCTGAGGACAGTTAATTGAACTCTTTTACTCACTCAGGAGCCTGAGAGCCTCTAAACACTGCCTTACAATTTTAAGTGGGGAAGAAAGAAAAATCCATCAAGCCCTAATGATATAATGATAACTATGAATATGGTACTTCTAGATCTTCAAGCAGAGGTATTTTCAAGAAAAGTCAAGGATCAAGTAGGCAAATATTACTACTATGAACACCTTATAAATTACTACAAATAGAAGAGGCCCATAAAATCCTTCAAATGATAACAACTTTAAAATTAAATTAGAGTGCAAAGGCTATGAGCTTTGAACTGAATCTCATTAGGTAAGATTAAATTTTTTTCATGACAACTAATGGCTATAGAATTATATATCAAAAAACTTTCCTAATTTGAAATTTATCAACAAATTATCCTGTATTTAGTTAAGTCTTAATGACTCTGTAGAATAATGTGCAAATAATCCTTAAAGTTTTCTTCAGTGTAAAATTTAAATGAATGAATTTTCTATAATAATAAATCCCTACTGGCAATGTATACATGATGATAATTAATATTAAAGAATGACATTGAGGTTATTGCTTTGAAGATGTAGTTTAGTAGTAGAGTACTCCTGTAATATGCACAAGGTCCTGGGTTCAATCCTCAGCACAGGGAAAAAATAGATTTTGAAGATATAACAGAATATAGCAGCTAAGCATGGCAGACTATGCAAGTAGTACCTATATTCTAGAAGCCTGAGGCAGGAAGATTAGAAGCTCAAGTCCAGACTGGAAATCTTAGTGATGTAGAGAGACACATTGTCTCCAAACAAAGGACGTGTAAGTCACAGTGAACGTCCTGGGTTTAGTCTCTAGGACCCACATTTTTATTTTTTTTTATTTATTTTTCTTTATTAACTTTATTGCAGGTATCATAAGAACAAAAGGAGAATGAGAATAAGAATATCTCTTTGTGTGACAGGGTTTTCTCTGCTTCTATCTTATATTCCTTCAAATCTGTGAAATTGTATTTATCCCTAGTGGTTCTTTTTTATTTTTAATTTATTTTTTATTTTATTGAAGTACAAATATCAATCAGACAGTTTTAAAACACCTTAACAAGACAGACACGATGGATGACACAGACAAAGGATCTACAGAATAATGCACAGGACTACAAGATTAACCCTGAGGGGACTTCACTGACCACATAAGAAACATAAAGTAAAAAAAAAAAAAAAAAAAAAAAA
>PVKA01007538.1:0-31025 GCA_004027165.1 Ctenomys sociabilis | reverse complement strand
GACTCTGTTGGATTATGGTGTCGAGTTCAAGCACCTAAGTTAGTTGAATGTCAATGGAGTGCCCACCTTTGACAGGTGTAGACAAAGGAAGTGGTGTAGAAAGAAAAAATCATGATGTGTGTGTATAGACAGAACAGTTGGGATAGATAACGCTGAGCTTCTACATAATCCTATGAGAGGCAAGATCTGCACTAATGGTGGTTGGACAGGATATTATGTCGGCTTCTACTACTATGGTCATCCACTAGGAAAATAATTATTGAATTTTTGATATAATTCAGGTATAAAAAATAAGATACGTAAACAGCCACACTCTTAATTTACTGAGAAGAGACATCTGCTATAATAATATCTGTAAGTATAATATCATGTATGCACCTTGTATGACACCAAAACAGTAGGACCCACATTTTTAGAAAATTATAATAATAAATAAAATTTGGCTAGTGTTTCATGTCCAAATCTTCCACAATTCTTTAATGTTTACAGTGTGTTAGATATGAATGTATCATTGTATAATAGCTTGACCTCTTAAAAGAAGCCACAAACTTTATAGAGTAAATTTGGATTGCAGAATCCATGCTGAGGGAGTCTAATCATGTCCGATCCCTAGAGACTTCAGGATCCATAAGTTATCAAGCACATCCACCTCTACTAGAGCAATCTTGCTCGGTCTCCAAGCACGCATGCAAGTACCCACTGGTTTTTCCTAAGAATGCATTATGCTGTGATTAGTAAATTAATAGTGTAAAGTATAATTCAGAAACAGGTATTTATCCTCTCCTTTCAACCATTTAGTTATCCATTCATCTTATTTCCTCAACCCTTACTATAGTCCAAGAAGCACTGTAAGCAGAGGTGCAGACATGATGAACACTGATTGAATCTCTTTTTCACCGAGGTTACATTTTTACTGTAGAGAGTAAAAAATATGTAAAATGCCAATAAACTATCTTCATGTTCTTTTGATAAGAATAAAGAATATTTTTTTAAAAAGTGTGCATATGATGACTGAGTTATTATTTTAGATTAGATACTTGAGCAAATCATTTAAAGATGCACAGGGGAAACATAATAGTATATGGAGGAAAAGCTTCACAACTTAAGGCAAAGCACCTTGAACCTGAGGCACGTGGAACCCCGGTGCATTTGCTGTGGAGCAGAGCGGCCAGAGTTGATCTGGTGGGATAAGGCACATGGGGAATCTACTAATGATGAGGCTCTGATGCAAAGGTTATGTTTGGCTCTGCTAAGAATTTGGAGATAGTTTTCAAAGAAATTGGAAGACATGAAACGGTACTCTATCACAATTGCATTTCTAATTAATGTCATACACATAAAAATAAATTAATATGAACATTTAAAAAATGGCAGAGTGAATGACTTAATTAAGAGAGATTTGCAAGAATCTGGGGTGTGTCAAAAACCAACAAGGAACTGTTGGAATAGAGGTAAATTAGATGGAATAGAGGTAAATGCAAAATCTTTATAAGCTCAGAGAAAATTCATATGTTTATCAAGAGATTGAATAACAATGCACATCCTATCTATACATTATTGTGGATTATCACTAAATATATTGTGTTTTGAAACACATAAAATTCCAAATGTCATTAGAAACCTAAAACTAGAAGAAAACAAAAGAAACTAGCCCAGTATGGACTGTCTAGGAAGCAAATCATCAGGAAGGCGTGGCAGAAGATTATTAGTAAATTTATCTGTGGGTACCATGTCAGTTCACTAGATTTTAACCCAGACACCTGCCATTTCCCCTAAATAGAATTATATTAGATTGCTTCAATTTGAATATGATATATAATTCCAGTAAATGAAATTCGAAGTTTATCTTTCAGCTTTATGAAGAGGAAAGTCACATGAAATCAATGTTATATGAAAATGAATCTATGTTTGGTAATTAATTTGAATACTTTGATTCAACACAAAGTCCGAGAAAAAAGAGAAAGGTGATCATTCTTAGTTCATTTTAAGTCTTCTTCATATACATAACTTTTTATCTTTTCAGATTCTTGGCAACACATCTCTTTGAAGTAATCACATGAGATTCAAACTACATGGCTTTAAAGATAAAGTCTTGCTCAGCAGGCCACTGTCTACGGGGCTTTATGCAACATGAGTGTTTGGCCTGTGCTCCCAACAGCTCTATTGGAATGTTTATGAGGTGAGCCCATGTTTTAATAAGCTTTCCAGGTGATTCCCCTAGAGAATCTGTTTTGTCAGTCACAACAACAGGCTGTACTGCCTCTCAGTGTAGTGTGTAACCCACTCATGTCAGGGTGCTGACAGCAAAGTGACCTAGTTGTAAAGACGACACATCAAGTATGCTGGGAAGTGAATACAAGAAGTTATTTTTCTAAATTGTCAGAAAAATGTCTTAAGCTCTGTAGAGCAAGAAAATCCATGAATATTAAATTGCAAAAGAAAAATATAGAACATCCTGCTGCAGTGACACAGTGCTATATAGGCATGTACCTTACAATATCAGAGCAAACAGAATAGATGGTACCAAATATCAAATGAAAATAACTCCTTCACTAAAAGACAAAGAAGTCAAATGAGATGCTGATTGGTAGAGAATGTTATTAAATTTCTCTCTCTCCATTCCATGGAAAAATGCGTAAGTGTGATTCTAAACCAAAGAAATGGAACTGATATCCATTAGCTTGGGGTGAAGTAGACTTTTAATATAACAATGAAATTTTTGATGGTGTTAAGAAGTTGAATATAGAAGCAAATATGGCCACAAGACCACATGTAACATTTAGAAAAAATAAAAAGCTTAAAGTTTGCAAAGGATGTGTGATGGATTATGTATTTTTACCTGGGAATCTTTAGGGTTACTCTACAAATCTCATACCTCAGAGGCAGTCACATGGTATTTTCTCTCTTCAGCTAAACTTCGTTAGCTGAGGAAAGAGTACTTTTACAGTATTCCTTTTATTTCTGTGAGTTTTCAGAAACAAAAAGCATCTCACACTTCTTATGGTAGACCTCCTCATTTTTCATACTGCCCATCAACTTTTTCAAGTTAAAAATGACACCCACCAGAAACTGATCATAGACACTTCTTTTTTCATAGTATGGGTTAGCAGTACATAATGTTTACATCCATTGTGTAAAATTGATACATGTACAGAGCATATCTAATTTCTTTTTTTCACTCTTTCCCTCCCCTCCCATCTCTCTCTCTCTCTCTTGATCCCATTCCCATGTGAGAAAGATCTATCTCTGTACTTAATATTTAACTTTCATTTTGCACTTTCTAATTTGTGTTTCTCAAATCACAGAGAATGTGTGATATTTATGCATGAATATCTAATTTATTTCACTTAACGTTATGATCTGAAGGAATATCCTTTTTTATATAAATGACTCAGTTTATCTTTTTTTATTTTCTGGTATCAGGGATCGAACTCAGGACTTTGAGGACTTTGTGCTTGCTGGGCAGGCATTTATTCCACTGAGCTATCTTCCCAGCCACAGAAATTCAAGTCTATCTTTTGTATGGCATAGTATTATTCATTGTGTACACATACCTCATTTTCTTTATTCATTCACCTCTTAATGGATATATACACTGCTTCCAAGGTTTAGCTATCATGAACTGTGCCGTTACACACCGGGATATCCCTGTAGCACTGGAATACAATGTCTTTAATGTGTTTGGGGAAGATATGCAGATGGGTAATAGATGGAATTTCTAGTTTCAGATTTAATTTGGTTAAGTTTAGGTGAGGTGAGGGTAGGTGAGGTGAGGTGAGGTTTGGTTAGTTTTAGTTATCTTTGAGGAATCTTCATACAGATTTCCATAGTGATTGTATTAATTTGTATTCATGATAACACTGTAGAAATGTTCTTTTACAACAGTCTTGCCAGCCTGTGCTATTGTTTGATTTTTTTGAGGGTGGTCTGTCTTTCTGATGTAGATGGAACTTCAAAGTTGTTTTATTTTGTGTTTTTCTACTCACCAGGAATAGCTATAGCATTTCTTCATGTATTTATCAATCACTTGTACATTTTCTATGTAGTGTGTGCTCATTTCTTTGCTCATGTTTATATTGGATCTTTCATTTAGGGGATCTTATCTTTTAGAACTCTATATTTTAGATATGGTTCTGTAATCTAAAAGGAAATCTGATAACTGTCAAAACCTTTTTTCTCATTCAGTTTGTTTTATGTTTCATCCTGTTTGTTGGTTGTTCTGATGTATAGAAACTTCTTGATTTCATATGACACTTCCTTAGCTCAATAGCAAATGGGAAGAAGTTGAGAAAGAAAAATTCATAGTCATGAAATTATCTATGAGACTACCTGAGATTTTATTTAAAAAAATAAACAATGACCCTGGCATATAGCAAAGCAATTCACTAGCATTCTCTAAGTAGTTTGTGTAGGAATATATTAGTCTGAGACTTTGGATATTTCTCAACACTGGAGGATTTACCCTACAAAGAGAAAACAGGACCCATTGAAAACTCTCTCTGTAAAACACCTAACCTAGTTAAAAAGTTTTTATTCTGAGAACCACTATTTACATACATATCCTTATTTTACTTCTAAATTAATCCTTATTACAAATGCCTCAAACAAAAATGTTAAAGCATATGTAATATCAAAGAAGAAATTCCTTATCATTAAAGAACATAAATGTCCAAACACTCTTTATCATGACACCTGAGACTCATGACTTGACTAGTGCTTTTTTTCTTAAGGAAAGGATTGTTTAGCTCACAGTTACTGGAGGTTTCTGTACATATTCAGCTTGGTCCAAGGCAGAGCAGCACATAGCAGAAAGCAACTTTTCAGGGTGGCAAGAGCCCAAAAGGAGGAGTGTCAGCAGCTCAAGCAGCTAACTTCTCTCCCTCCTTAAATTATAATGCAAATTACATGCCCCAGGGGGGGGTGCAGCAGCCACACCCACAATAATCAATCACAAACACTAGAAGCTCCCCCTGACCCCATGAGGCTTTGGGAGGACACCTAGACACAAACCATAACATTCTGCCTCTGGACCCTCAAAGACTCATGCTCATCCCTTTATGGAAAAGCTATTCTAGTCCATCTCTAAGAGTTGCCAAAGTCCCAATAGTTTCAACATTGCTGGAAAGTCCAAGTCCCAAGTCTTCTCCAAGATCCAAGCCAAACTCCTAGCTGTGAGCCCCTAGGATGAAATGAAAACTTAGAACACTTGCAACATTCAGTGGCACAAAACAAACATTACCATTCCAAAAGGTACACACAGCAGGATACCAAGCATTGGGATCCACACAAGTCCAAAATCCAGCAGAGCAAACATTAAGTCCTGCAGTTCCATGTGGGACATCCAAAGCAATCTGTGGTGAGTTGTGAGCCCCAAAGGCCTTACATGGCTTCACCCCTACAGCACTCCTGGTGGTAGCTCCCATGGCATCTCTCTTAGGTTGCTTTTGCTCCCTCCTTGCAGTTTCCCTTAGATGATCCACATTCTTGGCTTTTCCAGACTTCTGGGGTTTCCCCTGGATAGGCTTCCCACTCACAGCTTCACACACTGCCTTCGTGAGGGCACCAGGTGGAAGCCTTCTTTTTTTTTTTTTTTTTTTTTTTTGCAGAACCAGGGATTGAACTCAGGCCCTTGAACTTGTCAGGGAAGAGCTTATTCCACCGGGCCATCTCCCCAGCCCAGAAGCCTTCTTAACCTCAGAACTCCTGTATTCTGAATGCTCCTAAAACCATCACCATGTGGACGATACCATGATCTGCTGCCACCTGGAGCAGTAGCCAGATTTTGGTCTCTCTTGACTGCAGGGGTTGAGTTTCTGGATGGCTGAGCACTCTGACCCTGATTCCAAGGTATAATTTCTACATGTCAGTACCATTCTGGAATGTTGACTAATCCTGAAAGGGTATTCACCATAGACGCAGCTTCTATACAATTAGTACTTACATACAAATTGTTTCACATTTGCCTTATACAGTATTATAAAATTTGAAATATGTATTTTATTAATTTTTTACTATTAACAATCATTAATTCAATCCCAAATGCTAGATAAAACTCAGAACATTGTATTTGCCAGGGAGGCATTTGTGCCACTTAGCTACAACCCCTGACCTTGACCTGATTTAATAATAGCACAGGAAAAAATATCCATTCCACTGAAATCATTTAAAGACACATGATCTTGTGAAATACTGAAGCTATTTCCTCTCCCAATTCTTGTCCAACCCCTCTATTCTCAACTTTTTTTTTTTTTTTTTTTTTTGGCAGTACCACAGATTGAACTCAGGATCCTGCACTTGCCAGGCAAGTGCTTATTCCACTGAGCTATCTCCCAAGTCCATAACTTCTCTTATAGGCTTTTGCATTAGATTGGGTTGGTGTTTGGATGAAACAAACCATCATCATTATGGAATCATCATTACTGTCAACTGTGATGGAATACAGGGAAAGATGATGCCCCCAATTTGTTACACCTTTAAGCTTGTCAGTGTTCTGCTATGTTCTTACTCTTATGATAAGGAAAGACTGACATTTTTTCTATTGTAGAAAATAGAAATATGTATTTGGGGCCAGGATTAAGGCACAATTTAGGTATTAAAAAGTTAAACTCTCTTGAAAAATCATGGAACAAACATTTCTGACTGATTTTCATTTGTCCATTAAAGGACATTGTCAACATGAATGGGTTTAGTGGCTTCTAACTTGAACTTCTTACAATGTATTTTAAATCTGTGACCTATAGAAATAATTGCATTTTGGGGAGTTTGATGGCAATTCATTTCATTTGCTATAAATCAAATATGGGGGTCAATAAATAAGTCATGTGAACTTCCCAGAAGAAACTGGAAAAAATTTCTTTCCTGTAAATATGCATTTTATAGTTGGAGGTTATACAAATTTCCTTATTATTTCAGTTAGAGCTCTACTTAACATTGATTTAGACTGTTCAGATTGTATTAAATGTGTAAGTACTATGAAATGATATTATATGTACATATGATTGAGATTCTGATGCATTTTTGGATAAATGTTGTTCAATGATTTTTGAAGATTCAAAACAAAATAAAAAGATGAATGCATAGCTAAGCAAAAAAATCTCAAAACAGTGAAAGTTGTATAAATCAAAGCTTAAAATCTGACTGGTAACGGCAGGACCAGGTTCATGTGTATAAAGTGATAGAGCTATGACTTCCAAAGCCACTCAGTCCACGTGTACACACAATGCTTGAATTTATCAGACTTTGTAACAGCAATCTTATGCTTCTATGGCTCAAACTTTGTTTAAATGAGGGCTTCCACATCTGTTGCCCTTGTGAGAAAACTACATGGTCTTTTCAATCTGAGCCATTTACAATCTTGTTAGTGTTTGTCCTTTTTAGGAAACATGTATTTTTAATAAAGTTTGCCTGCATTGGTTTTAAGGTCTGAGATTTCTTCTCAAAGAGTTCTTTTGAAATTTGTGTTTCTATATATTTGAAAGACAGAAGATCAAGCTTACAAGCTCATGGAAAATTCACCTGCGTTACACTCCTGGATCCCTACCCTTGTGCTCTTCAATTGAAGAATGAATGGAAACCAGACATGATGGTGCACCCCTGTAATCCCAACACTGTGGCAGTTGAGGCAGGAGGACCACTAGGAGTCGGAACTACATGGCGACATCCTGTATCAAATAAATAATTGAATTTTTAAAAATCACTTAAAATAAATAAGAGTAGTGAACTGCTTTAGTCTGTTCAGACATATTTAATTAGAACTGATGTTCTAATTAGATCTAAAAAGCTCATTTCAATTGGATAACACTATCTCAGTAGTTCATGGCACGTGAGTCATAGTCATGATTCTGGACCACACAGAATCACAGACCTAGCTTGTAGACAAAGAATGAACGTGCTTTTCCAGTTTTCTGTCACTTGGACCACTATCATGCACAAGAGAGTTGCAGTGACAAGCTACTCACATTTTCTGATATGCACATTTTCTTAGAGACAATTTGTACATCCTACGAATGTTAAACTGACAGCTCACACAGCTTACTTAGAAGAGTCAGCTTTATATATTGTTTTTAAATGACATAACATCATTGGAAGACTTAGATCTTTCAGATAAAATAACAATCTATCGAACAAATGGTTTCAGAAAATATGTTGAAATATATGATTAATTTCTGCCTTTATTTTAGTCTATTCTTGTGAAAATTCCACTAATTTAGTCCTAAAAGATTCCAGAAACAAATTTGCATAGACTTTTATAGGTGATTTCATCCAGGTTATACACAGACAAATCAAAGGCAATTGGTTCTTTTCTTATATTCTAATCTGTTGCTTTTCTAAACATTTGCAAAAGAAGTGATTGAAAAGAACTTATAATAAAAAAGTATAGGTCATTTATGCATAAATGAAGTATGTTTGCTTGTCATCCATCAGACATTTATATTAATAGTAATATTAATAAAGGCAACATTCAAAAGACTTATGGTATAACAAAAGTCCTTAAATTTATCACTCATTTAAGAACCTTTCTGAAATAATTACATACCTGTGATAAAGAATGAGACTTCAAAGTGTATACAAATAGATATAGACATATGACATCTCTATAGGACAGATTATGACCACTGTTAGGTTTGTTTAGTGTATTCTTTATTTTATTTTTTTTTTTTTTGTATTTTTAGGGAAGGGTATACAGGGTGTTCAGGGTCTCACTACTAGATATTTACAGACTCCCAAGAGCTGGGATTACAGGCGCGCACCACACAGTCTTAAGTGTCTCCTCAGTGTGCCTCGGGGGCAGGGCCAGCAAGGCAGGCCCAGGGAGAGAACCCATGGTCCTGAGCCTGTTTGCAGGTGCTTTAATCCACTGAATTATTTGGCCAGCCCTTATTTAGTGTATTCTGATGGTGAATGTTGTTTGATTCTCAATGGGGTTTTGACTGACATAAAAAGGGAATTATTTAAAGCAGGTGACATATTGTTGTTCAAAACCTTTCTTCTCTATTAAGAACTATTTCTTCTATATTTCTATACAAAGTCTCTCTCTCTCCTCAAGGCATAGTGAATTGTGATCTCTTTCATAAAGTTTGGCTGATATTCAGAAACAAAAAACAAACTTCTTTCTGGAAGCTGCTACCCAAGTGTATCTGCATGTTTGATATTATTTTGTGCTTTCCTTCTTATTTTTGTTTTGTGTTCATTTATGTAAAAACATCAAAAAATGATCAAAATTACAGCAGTATTTATTAATTGTTTTTCTTTGTCTCTTACATAGCACTCAACAAATTCCATGAATAGTAGATATGTAATGCATAATTTGAAGGCATTAAGGGGGCTATGTCGTTTTAATTGTATGTTGTAGTAAGGTAGGTCTTTTATTTCATTTCTTGATATTTTGTTTTCAGTTTAATAAAAAGGGGGGGGTACAATTTGTTTAGGATATTGTGCCTTGTTCCACTCTTAGAATCTGAACTTACTTTAAGTTAGTTCATTTGACATTAGGACCCATAGTTTTATTTTCTCTCTTTCTTAAAGTTAAAGGGACTTTGGAAGGTGTCCGGGACTCTAAGATGTGGATAGTAGTAGAATTGGGCAGTGGACGATCACAGAGATTTCTGGGAATTATGCCTGTATTCTTTTTTGAGTGAGGTCAGGTACTAAAGACTTGTCCAAAGGCCACAAAGAGAAAGCATAAGTAAACTTCGTGCTTAATGAGCAATAGAACCAAACAATCAACAGTACCCAGAATTCTCAGTGGTTATAAACACAAGTGATTGCTTCCTTCTCCTCCCAGAAGTCTTGTCTGTGGTTGGTAATAGCAGTTCCTACTCAACATGTTACCACCAAACTCATTGAAAGAAAGGCTGATTTCATTTTTGGTCACTTCTTAGGTTAGAGAAGCATAGATTTATCAGAAATTTACACCTAAAATCTGCAGAAATTTTAGGTATGCCACATACACCTCCAACATTTCCTGAAAAAACACTGTTCTCTTAGTTGTGTCTGAGACTAAATAAAGATGTAATATGAGAAGGCTGAGATATATAACTATACAAAATTACAGAAGTCTAGCACAAAAAATTATGCAAATAGAAAGGTGAAACAAAAAATTTTGTATATGAATTGTTGCCTGATACATATAACCATTGCACTTAAAGTGTTTCTATAGATCAACAAGATAAATAGATTTTAAAACTTACATCATATCATAAGAATTCATTGAAAACTATTACAAATATCCAAGGCATAAATAAAATGTTCACTTACTTCAATAATAATTCAAACAAATCTATAATCTAACAGATTGAATACAATAAATTGAAATTAGAAAATATCCACAATGGCTACAATTGTGAAGTTTGTCCAGTATCTGTACATTCTGTATATTTTTAAATCAAATAAATGACTAAAGCCTTTGTAGCGATAAAATTGTCAGTCAACACTGAAGTTATGTGTCTTCACACATTTTTAGCTAGCATTTTTATTTCTAAAAATTTATTCTGTAGAAATGTTCCCACAGTGGATATATATTTGCAAAAATAATATGGATAACTTTATAAACTTTTAAAGAGCTAAAGCACAAATTAGTTGAGAGAATTAATGCAATGTGTCCTGCATATAGATTTATCACTACTTTCAGTTTATTTTTAAATATGAGCTAGATGTAGCAATATATTGGTGAGTAAAGCATAAACCAAGAATCAAATTAATAATGTAATTCTGATTTACATAAAGATCAGGAAATTATTACTACACATACAAAACACAAATTTGAAGAAATATATATAAAATTGAAATATATATTTTCATGAAAGAATTATGGAAGACACTAAAATGTCAGATTAAGCCGGGCGTGGTGGCGCATGCCTGTAATCCCAGCACTCGGGAGGCTGAGGCAGGAGGATTGTTGTGAGTTCGAGACCAGCCTGAGCTACAAAGTGAGCTTAAAGCCAGCCTGAACTGCATAGCGAGACCCTGTCTCAAAAAGACAAAAAAAAAAATAAATAAATAAAATAAAATAAAATAAAATAAAATGTCAGATTATATTTCCCTACTGCATAAATTTTACATGTATTCTATTATTTGTTTTAGTCTTATAACAATATAAACTTTTGCTCAAAGAATTTTGAAAATTTCTAACAAAATATCAATAGAACTTAAATGGGTGAAATTTGTAGATAAACCTATTTGAAAATAACTTATATGAATATTTTATGAGTATTAATAGTTGAATCCAGAAAATTCAAGATGATAATTTATTGTGAGATTTTCAGAAAACAAAAGTCAACAGAATGCTTGCTGTCTTAACACAACTTTAAAAATCAGTTGAATAGTTTTGTTAAACTGTCTTCTCATGAAATTTTTCATTTGTAATATAGAATATGAAGGAAAACAGGGGATGGGTTGTGTCCCTGAAAAAATTCCATATCCTCAGAAAGCAGATTAAAACAGGTACATACCGGAAGATCCAAAAGGAGGCCACTGCTTCTGTTCCAGATTATTTCATGATCACTGTTCTTTTTCCTTTTTTTGACTAATATCACATTTTATTTTTGAGCAATAAGAACAAATACAAATGTAAATTGAATATACACATTTTATGAAATAAAATCATTGACCTAGTCCATATAAAATTGCATTACTGTGAGTAAACAATAAATCAATTATTGATTTTAAGTGGGCAGGAGGTGCTTCAATAGATTCCCTTTGCAAAGAATTTGTGGATAACACATCGTTCCATCTTCTGGCTAGGCATTAAATATAATAAAAAATGTTTTTACTGATCTTACACCTCAATTTTTAAAGCCTGAGAAATACAGTTAATATATGTGAAAGGAAATAGACTCCAATATAATTCTATAAAGTTGCAAAAATAATCTACTACTTTAATGGCAAAAGATGTGACAATTAACATAATGCTTTTATAGGAGAGCTTACTATTATTTAGTGCTTTGCAAATCCAAAGCATTTAGTGATGCTCTTTTAATAAGTATTGTTCCTAATACAATACAGATATAAAGTGTAAGACAATCTCTACTGGGTAGCATTAACCTTTACTCAATCATTAACCAATGAGAAATATTGGGCTGTTTTCTTAAGAATTAAGAAAATGGTTTTGAAACAGATAAACATTTGTCCCTGCTGGAAGCTCCTTTGGCAGTAATGCATCATTATGCCTGGCCAGCCCTAGAAACCTTGGAAAGAAAAAATATGTACGTGTTGGTTGTTAAGCATATGGGATGTGTTTTTGCTTTGTCACCTGGCAACCAAAAGATTTTTGAACTTTGCCAAAATCCAAACGTTTGGGACTCTTGAAATGCTTAATTTTTACTTTCATAAAATAAAACCCAAGGTATGTTTTTGTTTGGAGAGCTAATTGCACTTCTTGAAGTCTGACAGATTTGGCAATGTAATTTTTAACTTCATAACCTCCCAACTTCAATTTAGGTCAAAGTGCATACTAGTTATTTAGACCTGAATGAATTGCTAATGAATTTTAAAAAACACATCGATTTCATGTCTTTATCATATCCTGATGTAGCCATAAAAGTGAAACAAACACAGAAAGAGGAATCAGGATGTGTGTTCTAATCTTGCTTGGCCGTGGTATTTCAAATAGATTTGATACTTTAGAAATTTCGTACAATCCCTCTGGCACCAGTTTCTTCATATGTAAACTGGAGGCTCAATTAAGAAGTTCAAACAGTTATAAAGATTTTTTGAGGTGTATGTTTCTTTTTAAATAGAACTGCAAAGTCGTTTAATGTAGTGACACACAGGTCCAAAAGGCTCTCATTCTTAGGCGTTTCGTGTCATTATCACTATTTCCATCCCCAAATCTGCCTGTGTGTGTGCTGATATAGACTCAGTATTTCTAGGAGATAAACCCCACTGAAGTGCATGGGAGTGGGATTAAGTTTAATAAAGTATTTATTTTCTTTATTCATTACTACTGATCACCCTCAAAAACACTGTATGATTTTACTTAAAAAAATTATGCACTTTCCCTGTAATTACAATTACCCATATATGCCAAGGATAAGCCAAGCTACCGATCCCAATCTAATTTGGGTAGAAGGATTTTCACACAATGGCCATTCTGAAAATGTGAAGCAAACTAAGGAGTCAACTATAATGAACAAAACTCAAAAACAAAACCAAACAGTGTCTAGGTAATATGCCCTCCTTACCTCACATAAGGTTGAATATGTTCACTGTGTTTAAAGTCTACTTTAGTTCTATTTCATCACTGACTGTTATATTCAATGGCTGTGGGATTCATAAGTAAATATTTGTCACTGAAAGCAGCAGCCTTTGGCAAAATAGACACCAGAGTGCAACATAATTTGTATTTGTTCAGAGAAAAGACTATTCATATTTTTATTATCCTAATGACAAAAAAAAATTGCTCTTGCTACTTGTTCCAGTAAAAGAGAAAAAAATATTCTTAAATGCTAAAACAATAGTAGCTTCTTTGGTGAGTGATGTGCCACTTAGTAATAATGTAGTACATTTTGAACAGATCTGTAGTTTTTCAAAGACAAACATCAAGTGGAAAGAAAAAGGTTATGTCACCTTCACCCTCACAGTACTGTCATTTATATGCTATCAGCTCATTAAATTCACATTAGGACACTCCATGGGACTTGAGTTGCTATTAGTGCACCTAAAATGGCATAACAAAATCTCAGTTCACTCTAAGCGAGATGGCATTGCGACATTTTGTATTTCATCACTGAATTATTACAGTCTCAGATGCATTCTGCTGCAATGGTAATGGAAGCAGGAGCAGGAGAGAGGAAGGCTGTCCATTTGTTAGTCCCCAGAGAGAGAGAAAGCAAAGTTTGACTAAAAAAAAAAATTAAAGAAGTGAAAGTATAGCATTAACAATTTAACCCCTGTATCAAACTGAAAATGCGTAAACCAAATGTTGCATTTTGAAATAGGCTTAAGGAACTGAAGTGAGAATTCAGATGCTGCAGACCACAGGAGGTTGACTGGCTAGCTGATATTTGCCCAGAGGTGGATGCCCCTCGGGATTCCATATTATCTTTAAAAATGTATCACTAGTAGCAGAGGTCTGTGCTTATTTGTTTTTGCCACTCAGAGCCCTGTGAAACGTAGAGTAGACCCTACAAAGTAAAAAACCCTGTGACAAATTTGAATACAGGTAGTTTTCTCCATGAAAAGAAAGCCCTTTCATGATGACAAAATGGACTTTGTCAACTCTTCTGAAAATATAAATTTTCCTGAAAGAACTTCAGAAGTATTTACAATTATCAAATTATGCTTTGACCTAAAGTATTCAAGAAAGGAAGAACTCCAGTTTAAAAGAGACTAACATATTCTGTTACAATTATTTTGCTTCTTAAATCTGTATATCTTGGGGAATTTTATTGTTTAAAGAACCAACAGAAATACATAAGAGTATATGACTGATATAGTATGCTCAAATACAAAAGTAGAAAAATAGCATTTTTATTTAGTATGAGATGAAATCAGGTAAAAAGTAAGTATGCTGTATTCTAAAGATTACTTTTCTCTGCTAAAAACAGAATTTGAATATAAATAACGTGATTAATTTAAAATATTTTTGGTGTGGCATATGCTTTGACAGAGTTGCCACAGTATTTTGTGGTTGAGAGTTTATATCACTATAGTGATAATTTAGACTTTGTGACCATTGCTTTTATTAATTTCACTTATCAAACAAACTAAAAATTAAATCAAATACATAGAAATATGAATACCTGGTGTTTATTAATAAATGGGGATTGTAGCTATAGCTCTTTTGGAGAACATATTTTCATTTAAATGATTGTCTGAGCTACTCTTCTCTCATTGCTGGGACGAATACCTGACACCCAAAATGAAGGAAGGAAAGCTTTGTTTAGCTCACAGAACTGGAGGGTTCAGTCCATACTCACCTGGCTCCAATGCAGTGACTCATGCTAGAGGGCAACCTTTCATGACAGCGGCAAAGAGCAAGAGGAGCCAAAGGAGGAGTAGAAGCAGCAATAGGAACAGAGAGCAAGTCTGTCTCTCTGTCTCTCTTATGTTCCATTCAGGCTAGCATCCTAAGGCTAGGTGTAGCACTCACACCCATAATCCCAATATTACTCAGATTTATAATCCCAGCCTTGGATTACCTATAATCCCAGTGGACCATAAGTTAATCACAAACTCTAGAATATTGCCCATGACTGCAAGAGGCTTTGGAAGGACCCCTAGAGATGAACTATAACAATGATGAAGAGATTGAGGTAGACAGATCACTAAATTTTCTCACAATTGTCTTAAATTTGCTATAGAAGAAACTGAGTACTGAAAAAAGGCACTGAATAGGAATCTAATGTGTTGTTCTTTGTTTGCTATCAACAATCTAAAAGACCAAATTATTGTGTTATTTATATCAGGCCTGTTTTATTTCAACAAAGCAAGACAAAATACTTTGTAGTCTATAAAAAACACACACAAACAAAAACCTGTGACACTTTCAGTGTCTTGGTGCTCTCCAAAACACACCCAGCTCTATCAAATTCTTACCATGTGGTAGCAGATAAGACACTAGCGCCTGCCAAATATCATATGAAACAATTAGGTTACTCCAAAGAATGGGGAGAGATAGAAAACAGATGGACAGACAGACACACAGACAGGCAGAAGGCAGATAATGAAGAATTGCTTTTCCATACCATGGATTGGAGCTAAGAAAAGTAAGTGATTTGACTGAGCTTGAACTGAAAGCTGCAGAAACAGGAAAGCCGATCATAGTCCCAGTCTTTGGACAGAGACATGATGAGAAATACCGGCTCCAGCAGTGAGACAGAAAGAAGAACATTCTTCCTTTGCTCTTCTGTTTTCTTCAGGCCCTTGGTAGACCAAATGATGTCCTCCCAGTCTGCAGAAGTCAAGTCGGCATACCGAGGCCTCCCCTCCATTGCATGTGCTAACTGCATCCAGCAGCACCCTCACAACATGCTCAGAATTAATGATTAATCTGGGCACATCCAAGTTGATCAAAATGACATATAAGATCAACCATCACATCTAATCTCACAACTACTCCAGAGTTGCTTAAAGTACCCACAGATGAACAGCTCTAAATCAAATGGTAAGGCATCGGCATTTATCTTTGACTGCTTTATACCACAAATGCTCACAACTTTTTGTCTCCTACCTGAGACAGTTCCATTCATTAGGATATTTGACTAACTCCAATTACATTTTCTGATTCATGGATAAACTTTCCAATAAAATAAGCAAAATGCAGTCCACCCAGATAAATGAGTTATGGGAGGTAAGATTGGCAAATATTGAGATCCAGGAAAAAAAATTCAAAGCTTCATGACTTCGAAAGTGATGCGTCTCTTGCCAGTATCTTGTTAAGTTAGGGCTCTGACCTCCCATTATCTTTCTTTCAGCTCCATGTGGCTGACAACAAGGTAAATTCTTTCAGCAATATTTATATTCAACACAAAATAAATTGCTATTGTAAAATGATAAGACATTTATGGAAGAATGTGAAGAATCAACTGGCCTTGAGCAAATATTTTTCAAGACAGACCAATTCATTTCTGGAATCCTCTGAAATAAAATGGGTAATAGATGATCATTTGCTCAACCTGAGAACAAGTTCTGATCTATATTTAATACATTCAATATATTCTTAGAGTTGCATTCTAAATCTTATTCATCATTATGTCACTAAGCCAACTGCAGTGCCTGGACAAAAAAGACAGTCGTCTTATGAGCATTGTCCTATAGTGAATCATTGAATTTGACCATCTCTGAAATGGCAGTGTTTACAGTTTGTACCCCTTAGCTGTGCCATCACTCTTAAAAATGACAAAACATTTTTATGGTATAAAATTTCAGTACCAAGCAGTGTATTTTGTTATACAGTTTACACTTTGATATTACTCTTCTTAAGTAGAAAGTACCCTAAAAACATATAAATACAGCTATTAAGCATTACCTTGAGAACTGAAGCTGACATCATTCAACATAAAATAAATGAGGTTAGCCATTTGTAGAACAAACTTTCCCTAAGAGGCTATTTTACATGTCTTTATGATAAGATGAATAGTTCTAAAATTCAGAAAGGAGCTTATAGAACTTTTTTTCCCCAAAGCCCCACAGGGAAGATAGTAATCAAAACTGCAAACAATAAAAATGATCTGAAAATAATTAAATTTTTAGTGCCCATCATAAAGCCATATATAACAGAGTCTTTAAGTAGTAAAGAAATTTTAAAAACATGATAAAATCAGTCAATCTTATTGAGCCATAATTAGAAAGGAGTTTGGTTGTCTTAGAGGATGTGAACCTGAAATGCAAAAGAAAAGCTCATTTTATCTATACTTATACATACAGTATTCCCCTATATTATCCAATTCCTTTTGATTTCCTTCTTGACAAAATATGCCTCATTTAATTTCCAAACCCCAAAAATATTTTTGAATGGGAAATGGTGAAGATTTGTCAGTTGATTCTAGTATTCTATTCACAGCACAGTGCTCATAATGTAAGGTGATACATTAGAATTTTGGTGGGTAGATATGTTGTCTAGACGTTTATTTTGCATTAATGAGTATTTAGATACTTGTCATTCTTGAGAAAGCTGGTTGAGTAGTCCTAATGCTCTTGACTAGACAAAGTTTAGGTCCACAGCCTTGAGTAAAAATGACTGTTGTGAAAACTACACAAATGTCACTGACTCCTGCAGAATAAATGCTCACTCTTTCTTTACTGACTCATAATTAAAAATGAGAAAAAAATCTTAAGCCAAATAATCTTAAAAATTATTAATAATAATGTGTACAACATTCATTTCTCAGAGATTCACATTATATATTTTACAATGCATGTACAAATAAGTCTGATCAATATTTTATAAGCCAGAACTTTCATATGATCATGGTAAGATTTTTGGGAATATAATACAGAAAATGTTTTGGGGTAGCAGATATGAGGCTCCTTAAGGGACCTGGACAAGGCAGGGGAGATAGCTCAGTTGACTAAGTGCCTGCTTAGGCAAGTGCAGGAACTGGGGATTGATCCGCTGCATCACAGGCCATGTCAGCTCCACTCCAGGGTGCACTGATCCAGCAACTTAGTCCAGGCGTGGTGACACATTCCTGTCATCTCAGTGCTGGGGAGGCTGAAAACAGGAAAATCACTACTATAGACCCAAGCTGCCTAAGTGAAACCTTGCAGGAAAAAAAATTAAGAAGAGGCTGGACATTCAGCCTCTTATCGAGGAATTATATCTCATCAACATGTTAATAAAATGATAATTTCTGAGTATATATATATGGATGGTGACCAAAATAAGATCAAGGTTTAAATTAAAAATAATATAGCCAGGCGTGGTGGCGCATGCCTGTAATCCCAGCACTAGGGAGGCTGAGGCAGGAGGATTGTTGTGAGTTCGAGACCAGCCTGAGCTACAAAGTGAGCTTAAGGCCAGTCTGAACTGCACAGTGAGACCCTGTCTCAAAAAAGACAAAAAAAAAATAATAATAATATTATGACAGTAAATGACACATTGCTATGAAAGAGTTTGCACACTTTTTGACACACACCTTTACTTGTTTTTTAAATTTTTTTATTAATTTCATTGAGAAAAAAATTTCAACGAGACAGTTTCGAAACAGGTTGGTAGAAGAGTTATAACAATTAATGCATTGCATATTGTTGTCTTTGTAGTAGTCATACATAGCACAAGATGCAGACATGGTATACTGTCCAAACACTATTAGTATGAATCTTTCTTTTTATTGAATTAAGAGAAAATAGTTATATATCTATCCTAACTATCTTGTACACAGAAACAAAATTGTTCTTCATTCATATCTCCTTTTTTGTTTAGTTTTGTCAGAGATGGGTATCCCATTGCCATGAAAATATTGTAGGTGCATGAATTCAGCAAAATATTCCAATATAGTCCAGTAGTTCACAATGGTAGTGGGTTAACCACAGGACTGGCAATTTCCAAAGCTGTTAATGTGAGCCTTCCACAGCTCAGCATATTAGCATGGCTTCACTTTTCATACCTCATTTCTACACTTTTCTTCTGGATGGTTAAGACCAAGACAAAGCAAGACCTACATAACAAGAAATGTAACTTTTATATCTGACAAGATCAGTCAAGTCCCCTCAGGAATTATCCCAAATGTACAGGGAGGGTCTCACTAGGCAGCTCAGACTTGTAGTGATCCTCTGGTTTTCAACTTCCCCAGTGCAGGGATTTCAGACGTGTGCCAGCATGCCTGGACTCAGTCGCTGGCCAAGGGTAGCTAGGGACAGGACTGGTGCTGCGTGTGAAACTCAAGATAGAAGCCCTTAGTACACTCAGCTATCTCACCAGCCCAACACACCTTTGATTAAACACTCTTGACAAGCCTTTATGATTTAATTCACAGTAGTGTTTCTGGATAGAAACTCAGAAATAACTATTCATAATTTCTCCAATGTTAAAAAAAAAGAAAAACATCATTTTCAACATCACTTGTGTCTTGTATATCCCTGGCTGCTTTTATTCATATTGTAGTGAAAACTGGAAGTGTATAGCAGAAAAAAAATCCTTGAAATTTTCACCTAAAGGGGATTATGTATAAAGCTGGAGTCAAAGCACGTGTGGTTGCTGGAGATTTTACTGTCACTAAAAATAAGCAACATATTGTGAATAAGGCCAGGAAAGAAACCCAGAAAGCATCTCATGAATCATCAGCACCCCATTCCCCAAGCCTTAAAGGGGGAAAAACTGTAAAAATTTTATTTGAGAAAAGAGTCCCTGTACCTCTGCTCCAGAAGGACCCCCCACAAAAGAATTGTTTCACTGGGATTGACCTCACCATTTTCAGCCATCCACACACTCAGGGCCTTCTTGCAAGCCTCTGTCTCCCAAAGTGACCAGTTTCTGCTCCCGCTGGTGGAAGATATTGCCATAGTACACTTCATACTTTTTTAATTTTTATGTTTTGGCATGCAGAATGAAAGACAGCATCATATCATGGAAGTCTCCATGCAGATTTCAAAGAAAGGCCTGGGAAGTTAGGCACAGTGCTCTCTAAGAAGACACTACAAGAAGCTGGGGAAATGAACAAAATGTAAAGTGGAGACCCTAGGACATTGGAAAAATCAGAGAAGTGGAATATCTGCTGCTGAACACAGAAATCTCAATAAAGAGGCTGTGTAGCTCACAACTGACAAGAGCACAGGGATGAGGGTGCCCAAGGCTGTTGGATCGCACCCCACATGTCCCAGATAGCAGACAAGGAACTATGCACATCATGTTTGTCCTGCTGGGAAAATACTTGGTCTTGGTATGTCCTTTTATTTCATATCTCCTTGTTCTCCCCTCTGGAATAGGGATGCTTACCCTGTGCCACTACATATTGGAAGTACATAATTCAGTTCTTGAAGTTTCAGAAGCTTACCGCTAAGAGTTCACCTTGCAACCCAGAGCTAGACATTAGATCAATGCTGTGACTGTTGAACGTTGAGGGAAGACATTACTACAATTTTAGTTGCATGAAGACAGATGCATTAGATGAGGCAGGATTATTGTTATTACATTTATTTGAGATCATGTATGGCTTAAGGAGATACATTAGGATGTCAGATTGACAAGTTAAGTTTGTCAACTTGTTTGGTTTGTGATCTGCCTAGGGGATTACTAAAGAATTCTTTGGGTTGTACCTGGGGAGATGATGGAAAAATAATCTTAGGAACTATGTCTGGCCCCACACTTCTTTGCCTTTGATGATATTCCTTTATTGTGCAGCCAGATCACCATGGACTAAGCAATTTCTCTCTCTGTCATCTTCATTGACTGCAATTCTTGCCTTAGAACTGGAGAGCCCTTGACTGAATCCTCTGAAATCTTATCACAAATTAAACCTCTCCTCCTTTAGGGGTGTGTGCTTGTACATGTGTATGTTTATGTGTGTTGGACATATGATTCTAATAATGCTAAATCTGAACAATATGGAATCTAAGGAGGAATGGGACAAATGTCACCCTCTTTCTACATTAGTAATTTGAAAACTCATGAAGAACACAAAGAAATTGCAAATAAAGTTAAATATCACCTTATTAACATATGTAATCCATACAGGAGGTTTCTGTGTTCACAGTGAAAACCATTTGAATCAGCTAATAGAGTACTGAATTCAGGCTAAATTACCTATTTAGTACCAGGCAGAGCCAGGAAAGTGCCTTTTACCAAGACGTAAAAGGTCAAATTCACTAGGTGAGAAGGAATATTTCAGGAGAAAACAGTTGAGTGCGTTCTGCTGAGATTATTTTATTTATTTTACTAGGGATCAAACTCAGGACCTTGCACTCACCAGGCAGGTGCCTCTGCCACTGAATTAGTATCTATTTTAACCCTCAAGTGAAATGGCTCCAAATGGGTAAAGGAATCGAAGAGTTGGGAAGGGAGTCTTCTTCTACTTGAAAGTGTGACCTAGTGTAGGCAGTCATAATTTCTTTGGAACATGCTATTTCTAGAAGTGAGCTTCTGTTGGGTCTAGAAGTCCCCCGATCCCAAAGCTCATGCAGTCAGGGGACAGGCTTTAAGAATTTGTGGCTGATTCATGGGCCAGTGCTCAGATTGCAGGTCTGAGTGCTACACCAATGGCAGGGCAGGTAGCCCGCATACGACATAAGGAAGGGAACCCAGCTCCTCCCTTTCTGATCTTGTTGCTTGTGCTGTTTTCCAGTGCCAAGATTTGTTGCCCCCTGCCTTGTGTCACTCTGCCTTGAAGCCTGCTGTGTATGGACTGAAATCTCTATAAACTATGAGTTAAGCAATTTTAAGCAATTAATACTTTCTTCAATTCAGGGCATCAGGTATTTTGTCTCAGCACCAAGAGAAAAGTAACCAAGAAAGCTGCCTCAATTATACAATTTACAGTATGTGGTAAGCAAAAATTCTCTGCTCAGCCTGGAGCTTAGCATATTTATATTAGAAGGAGTTGACAGAGATTAATCAAGTAGATAAGTATGTTATACAAGTATACCTAAAGCTGAAAAAAGAAAAAAATGGCAAAAATGGGATGAAATGAGAACTTTCAAAGCCGAAAGAGTAAAAAAAAATATTCTTGATTCCCATTAAGTAATGCAGTGCTATTGAAGCAATATTATGTTTTCTCAGGATGAGTACATGCTTCTTTTTCTTATTTTTTTTGTAATTTTTTGTTATTACTTTTATTTTATTTTGCAGAACCAGGAATTGAACTCAGGCCGTTGTGTTGGGCAGGGAAGCACTCATTGCACTGGGCTATCTCCCTGGCCCCTATTATTTTAAAGAATACAAAATAGTGATACAAAACAGCATTATACATGATACAAGATTTCACTGATCAAAGAAATAGGAATCCAACAATGGTTGCTGTATGACCTGATGCTATGTGCAAATTAGTTTTTCAGATTACCAGATATAAACATGTAAGTTTTGTTTAAAAAAAAAAAACTAAGAAGTTATAAGAAATTCAAGAGAGTTAAAAATCAAAGTAAAAACAAAAATTGTGAACAATAACTGCTCCTTTCTTTCTTTATATTCATATAATTAGAACTCTCCAAGTAGACAGAAGTAGGAAATAAATATTTAAAGATTTAAAAAATAAGCACTTCCCTGGCTTAATTTTTTTTTAAATCATGATTACTGGGTTTTCAAATATTGCAAATTGGTAAACTTCTGTGCCTATTAGAGGCTATGAACATTTTAATTTTGTAGTTTCCGACACTTGGGTTCTTTAAAATAATCACACTGCTACTATAATTTATATTAAGATAGTTTAAAGTTTATGTTACAAATGGGTTCATTAAGGTAACCAATTTTTCTTCTGTATATAATATATATTTCTGCAAAGAGACACCTATATATACTCCTTCCAAAAGCATTTCCTAGGCCCCTACTTGAAGCAAACTCAATGATATGATCAAAGATTCAAAATCAAATGTGATGTAGCTTCAGGCTTTAACTAAATTTAGTATTTGTAGAAAAGGTGAAAAACTATCACAAAAATGCAAAATCCCATCATATACAAGATACAGTAGGAGACCCATCCTCTAGGTTGTATGGGAAGATCAAAAAGTTAGCTGAGTGGTGCGTGACTTAGTTTTAGTTAGTGACTGTGTGTGTTAGCTTTTATTTGATATAATTTCAAGCAAGGTTGTTTGCAATCCTTTACATTTTTGTGGAGTTGCTACTGAGTCATTTGATAGCACCTTGCTTCTTCATATTTATAATTTCATCCGCATTTTTTCTAAACAATTGCATTCTTTTATACAGCAATACTGCAGCTATCAAGGTTAAGAAATTTAGCAGTGATGCTGTTCTGTGGCGTTGCTATAGAAGTCTCAATCTGCACTCTGAATTTGCACATGTCCTTGTTAATGCTGCCTTTGTGTTCTTTGTAGTGCACTTAGTTCCTGTGTGTTTCTAGCCTCTTTTCCTAAGTTTCTTATCTTGACATTAATAATTTTAGAAATACACGAGAGTTGTCTTGAAATTTCATTTGTGTTTCATTGATGTTCCACGTGGCTAAATTCCAATAATGATTTCTGGCATATCCACCACTAGAATGATGATATGTCCTTCCCCAGAACTGTGTGATTTCTACTTGTCTCAATATTCAATCATTGTGAAAGAACTGGATCTATATACCACAAAGCTATTTGTTTTGGAAATATGCAGCATAAATGATTTTGATAAGGGCTATTTGGTATGTTAAAACATTGAATTTTTTCCAACATGTAGTGTTCTTTTTCCAATATTTGTTAGTCATAACTAACCCTTCCATTGAGATTATGAGAGGATTGTTGCCATTTATACTGAACTGTCAGGGAAGGTAGCATCGATAAATTCATTATAATTTAGAGGTAGAAATGTACTTAAATTATAAACAAGTCAGAAGTTTACTTGGTGAAGTTAAGCCACAGTTTGATTCAAGAGTCAAAACATTCAACTTACAGTGAACATAAGAATTAGAGTATTATTATCTCCCATAAAATGTACATGGGTAAGCTGTCCTAAGGATGGTCTAGGGAGACAGCTACCTATTTTTTTTTTCATTGCTTTGCTTTTTATGGAAGAACAATGGCTTGGCTGGTGCAGAAGTCCATGCCTACCACCCTAGCCACTTTGGAAGCAGTGCAGGAGTATCACAAGCTTGATGTCACCCTTAGCACATAGAGAGAAAAGAGACAGAAGGAGGAATGGAAGGAGGGGACCTTTTTTATTCTTTCCTGTAGTCTTTTTCAGCATATTTCTCTTGCCTTGGGATTGTTTTATAGTGTTCACTTGATGACCATAAACACCATATTTTGGTGGTGAAGTAGAAAGTGAACTGACTAATCTGTTGGCCAAATGGTTGTGTCTGCCAAATGAAAGGAAAATAGCTATAGAAAGATTATTTTAGTTCTTGATACTTGGAGAAATGTATTCATAACAACTATGTACTTGTTTCCAAGGGTTTATGTCACACTTTTATGCATACACAGATAATATAAAACTGCAGTAAACATTTACTTTTGCTTAACATGAAGCAACTATACTTTGTCACAATGAAAATGTTAAATCTCTTCCAAAAATGTGTAATATACCTTTTTACTTATCATATTCTGCATAGCTGGACTTCAGTATTTTCTTTGAGTCCATCACAGTCCTACTTGATTATATGTTATAAAACTTAACTTACAATTTTAACTTTCTATATTACAAAATGAATAAAGAAACTTTGATGGAAGTTAAAAGAAGAAAATATATATGATTGCTTTAGTAACTGTGCTAGAATTGATATTTAAGACATCTTCAGGGGTGGCCAGATAGCTCACCAGACTAAAGTGCCTACTTAGGCAGAGCACAGGGGCCCGGGTTCAATCCCTTGACACCACAAACCATGCCATCCCTACCCTTGGGGCACAGTGAGATGGCTACTGAGACTGGGCGTGGTGGTACCCAGTAATCCCAACACTTGGGATGCTGAAGACAGGAGCATCACTAGGAGTATGATCTGTTTAGTGGGACTCTATAGAATCTGCACTAAATTCATAAAAAATAACATAAACACTTTCCTTACACTTACTAATTTAGGACACATTTGCTCTTATCATATGTTAGATGTAAAGTTCTAGGCTTGATACAATGTGCACACCTGTCTTCCTCAAAGTCCTTTGTTTCAATTGATCAGTTATATAAACTTATTAAAAGTTTCTCAAAATCTAAAGTTGTTCTTGTGTATGATGAATGAATGCTCTGTAGTACCTAGAAGGTGACACAAATCATGTACTGAGACACATGGCTCAGTGGAATAAGCGCTTCCCTGGCAAGCACAAGGGCCTGAGTTCAATCCCCGGCTCCACCAAAAAAAAAAAAAAAAAAAAGACTGAGACATAATGATTATAAATGAAATGGATATGTATAACTGTGTCCCATGCAATTAGTGCATAAAAGAAAATGAAGTAAATATATTATAGCACTCCAAAATTTTATATGTTTTAGAAATCAAAATACAGATAAAAACTAGCTCAAACTGAGAAAAATCTTTTTTTTGCAGAATGTAATGAGATATTCCGTTTTCAATTTTTATGGATCCCTTGATAGAGGAGAGAAAAAGAAATTGAGATGGTAGTGTAGTCTCTTTGACCACTTATACTGAAAAACCAAGGAAAACCAGTCTTCAGAGAAGGATAGAGAAACTCTTCTGAGAGCATGACAGCAGAGAATTTTCCTAGCTTCTGCTGGTAGTGTATTGACTCCAATGTTTCTTGGTGGGTTTGACTTAATTATTATTGCTTGGTAATAAACTAATTAGGAATTTACATAAGTAACAGGTCATCTAGATTCCCTTTATAATTTTTGCTTATTTCAGGTCTGGATGTTTTTGTTTTACATTTATTAAGTTCTAAATCTACCATGTTGCTAGTGATTGAATTTGTTCCCTCCAAAATTTGTGTTGAAATGCAATGGCTAATATAACAGTTTAGGGATGAATTCTAGGGAAGATCTAACATACTTATTATTTTTCTCACTGAAATATTTTAGTTTTCAGATTTTTAAAAATATGCATATATATATGGCTGGTGAAAAACTGCCCTCACCCATTTATATTTATTAGAAAATGCATAGCTTCTTCTCCCCACAGCCCTTCAACTGTGTGCTATTGGCTGATTCTTTGACGATAGCTATTTGGCTCTGGAGTAATATGGAATTTGTGTTTTAATTTGGGTTTTTCAAATTACCAATGATGTTGAACTTTTTCATGTATTTATTCACTATTTGTATTTCTTCATCTGAGAAATCTATATTCTTCTCAGGTGCCTATTTTTGGTTTGGGTCTTTGAATTTTGGGAGTGTACTTATTTTTTTCAAATATTTATGATTTAAATAGAAGTCCTTTGTCTGAGGGACTGTTAGCTAAAATGTTTTCCCATTCGGTGGATTTTCTTGTCACTCTATTGATTTGTTTTGATGTGCAAAGACATTTTAGTGAGATCCTGGTTGTTGATTCTTTTCAGCTATTTCCAATGTAGTATGATTTTGGCTCATAAATACTCTGCATATTCCTCTGTCTTCAAGATTTGTACCTACATTTCCTTTCAATAGATTCAGTTTTTCTGTTTTAATATTTAGATCATGGAACCTTTTAGCTTAGAGCACAGCAATAGAAATGAGTCTAGTTTTGTTCTATGGCATGTAGAAAACCAGTTTTTCCAGCACCATTTCTTAAAAAAGTTACCTTTTTCATCTTAATTATCTTCAAGTGAACATGTTTGCCACTTTGTCAAGATAAGGTGGCTGAGTGCATTTCCAGTTGTGTCTGCATCTTCTAATTTCTTCCACTGATCTTCATGCCATTTTTATCATTTTGCCAGTGCTATGCTTTGTAGTTTAACTTCAAGCCAAGGGCTGTGATGCTTTCCGCCTTGTCTTTGTTGCCAAGCATTGTCTTTGCTGTTCTAGTCCTCTTCTATTTCCAAATGAATTTTAGATAGACTGGTACAACCGCTGTAGAAATCAATGTGGAGATTCCTCAAAAACCTAGGATTACAGGTCACATTGTATCCAGCTATTCCCATTCTGGGTATTTTCCCAGATTTCAAAACATCGTATCAAAGCGATGTATGTGTGCCAATGTTTCCAGAAGCACAACTTGTAATAGCTAAATTTTGAAAATAACCCCAACATCCATCAACTGAAGAATGGATATAAAAAATGTGACATTTTTATTTAATGGAATACTAGTCAACTGTAAAGAAGAACACATCTAAATAGATGCAAGTAGAGGCCACAATCTTAAGTAAAATAAATCATAATCACATGTATAAACACCTATCGTCTCGCTAGTGTAAGAAACTGAAGCAATAAATGAGATCCAAAGTGTGATACAGATATTATGAAAGGGAAAGAAACTGCTCAAAGGTAAGAATAACTGGAATAAAGGAAAGAGAAAGGATGCAAGGGGGAAAAAGATCACACAGGATAAGAAAGGCAATTATGCACCAGTTTCTGTTAGTTTATTGAAAAGAACTAGTTGTGCTTACATTTGTTTAAATAATTTAGGAATTGTGTCTGGTAATCCAAGGGAGTACTTTGAAGATAACAATATGCAGTAGATAAACCATTGTTACACCCCTACTATCTTGGTTTGAAATACTGTATCTTTATTTATTGCTTTTCTCTGTTTAAAAACATTTGCAAGAAGAAAAGGCAGGAAAACAAAAGAAAAAGAAAGCCTACTACAAAACCATGTCTTTGATGGGAATTTTTTCTTTGCTTTTAATAGCAGCTAATATAAAGATCACTTTTCGTTGAAGCCATTCTCTCAGAAATTGTTAGCCTTAGTGTTCACAACCTAGATCTTCATTAGATTATTTGTGGGACTCTCCAAGCCTTTGACCTACAAAGAAAGTTTTATTAGGTATTATTAAAATGAGTATTTCACTGATTCATGTGAAACATGTGCTCCAGTTGTGCTTCTGTTTATTTGACTTAATTATAATGTCTCTGAACTTTTGCCCAGAAGTAGTTCTAATGGTAAGCCGAAACTTGAAATTTTTAATGAAATAAATAAATTTTTGTAATATATTTTTTCCTGAAAGAATAAATATGCTCCTCAAAATACCTTAGTTATTCAGAGGTCAGTTTCTACTGTGGGATGATCAGTCTGAAACAAAGTACACACACATAAACATATTTAACCAATAACAAATTCAATGAATAGTTTAAACTGATTATGATGAAGGTGAAATTAAGAAAGTAGGAATGAACACACGTACTGTGATTTCCACTTCACCACCTTCATGCCGTAAGAAGGCTATGTACATACACACACACACCAAAAAAAAAAAAAAAAAAAAAAAACCACTGGGGACTACAAATATATTAAGGAAAACTTGGAAGCACATTGGCAATACAGGTGAAACGCACCTCTAATGACAAAAGATGTTCACAGTAAGCACCAGATTCCCTCCAGAATTCTCGTACTTCATCAGAGAAATAGTTGAATGAAGGAAAGCAGGGTCAGAGGTCAAGGTGGCTAAAGTGGAGTGGAAGGTAATTCAAGGTCAGGGTCCCAGCGGAAAAAGTCAAAAGGAAATGACCCATGAGGCCCTCCTTAAATAACGGAAGGAAAATAACCAAAAGCTGGAATGTTTTAAACTAATAAGGTTTACTCTCATTTCCGGAAGTAATCTTCCCCTTGGATATGAAGCTGTAATAAATTATTCAGTTGGCCTTAAGGATAGAAACTCAGGCTGAAAGTAGATTCATCTTTCAGTGAATCATAAATCACATAGGGCATGGAGGAGGGTCAGGTATCTAAAAAGAAAACTCAAGTCCTTTTAAGGAAATTTGGGTAGACCAAGAGTAGTAGTCCTGTGTCATTCTCTTTTCTGGCATTCAAAAGAATCCTGTTCTCTGGGTGTGGTGGTGCATACCCTGTTCTCAGGACTCTTGGTGTCTGAGGCAGAAGAATCACAAGTTTAAGCCCACCTTAGAGAACTTAGTAACTCAACAAGATGCTGTTTCAAAATAAAAAAATCAAAGATAAAACTAAAAGATATTTTTAAAAAGACACAAAAGGGGTGCACTGAAATATCAGGGCAAAGGCCTGGATTCAGTCCTGGGTATCACGTGGAAAAGAGTGAAACAAAATGGTGATGATCTTTTTTTCTTTGAACTTATGATTTGGAAGGGTGGAAATGTAAGTGTATGGGAACAGACACAATAAGCTCAACAGCTACATTTTGCAATAAGCCATTGTGTAGATAACCAACCATGTCTTCACTACCTACTCACTCCTTCAATACTCGAATTCTCATCCCTGGAAAAATAGCACCCGGCTTCCAAGGTGAGTTTCAGAGGGGACAACCCATATTTAAACCACAGCATCTGGGTGGGAAACCAATAGCACATATATTTGTCTAATATTTTGTTTCATTATCCATAGAAGGCACTGTTGATCTATCTGAGTACCACAGCCTTTGTGTGGCAATCCTAAGGTCCTCACTTTGATCCACAGTCCAAAAATGATAGCAGAGGAGCACGGCTATTAGCTTTCCACATGAGGCAAACCTGAATGTGAGTAACATGGAGAAGAATATGTTTTGAAAAACACTACAATTATGTCAAAGGTCTTAATTTCTTTAGGAAATCACAACTATCTACTCCAAAATTAGTATTGTATTAAACTGAAAATACTGTATAATAAGCATATTAAATGGATTGTTGTACCTCAGAATATTTAAACTTTTCTGCATAATACTTCATATATCAACTAGACTATAATTTCCATAAATGTACTTTAATTTGATTTAGTTTAAATGGAGCTTTGCTCCTGCTTCATGATACCGACTGATGATCAGACAGAATATTTTCTGTTAAGTTTGAAGTATCTGGGGACAGTTTCACTGTGGTTTCCTGCACTCCTGAGTTCAATGTTCTTGTCACTGGGTCCCACTCAGCACTCTGGATCTTTTCAAGAATGAAAAACTGCTGAAGGTGAACACAAACAGAATTACCAAGGTTGGCTCAGTGAAGGGCACCTACCTTTGCTACCTGCCTTGCTTATTGTTCCCTTTGCTCCTTTGCATTAGTTTCTCAGCCATTCCATGGGCACTCAGTGTAGAAAGCCACCTAACAGACCACTTTATGTGCCAATTTATTAGCTTCTATCACTCAATGATCCAAGGAGTTCACACCCAGACAAGCAGGATTTAAGTGAAATCCAGAAAGCACAGCATCAGTGTGAAGTTTTAAATCAGGTTTTAGGTTCTACCTGGATCTCCTGGTTCACAGACACTAATTTAGGTTCTCTGCCTGACCAAACAAATGCAATCTAACAGAGAGAAGACTGGCTAGAGTAGGAAGGTTGTGCAAGGCTGAGATGCCAGAGTCAACAAACCAAATGCAAGTAAAAGCATCAAAATTCAGGGAGAACATTAAAACATGACTTATTTATTTATCCTGATGGTACTAGATACTTTTAGATGTCAGCCACCGTTGGAGAGTATGACTACCCTGAAAAATAGTTGGCAATGTTAAGACAAAGTAGAAAGAAAATGTTGGAATTTTCTTAAGACTTAATTTCTGATTTAAAAAAAATGTGGATCACATAAGAAATCCTTAAGATTTAAACTGCATATGTAGAAAAAACTATACCATTTATGTAAAAGTAATTGTTCCCACATATATTTGTTTTTTTAAATGATTTGATATTTTTCTTCTGAATTATAGCTCAAAAGAGAGATATAAGAAGAGAAAAAAATGAAAGGGAGGCTTAGCAAATTAATCTCACAACTAGTATTTCTTGGATTCAATGCCACAAGTTTGCCAGCCGGGCATGGTGGCGCATGCCTGTAATCCCAGCACTCGGGAGGCTGAGGCAGGAGGATTGTTGTGAGTTCGAGACCAGCCTGAGCTACAAAGTGAGCTTAAGGCCAGCCTGAACTGCATAGTGAGACCCTGTCTCAAAAAGACAAAAAAAAAAAAAAAAAAAAAAAAAAAAAAAAAAAAAAAA
>PVKA01007537.1:65919-77426 GCA_004027165.1 Ctenomys sociabilis | reverse complement strand
TCCTGTTAAGATTGTGTTCTTAGACATGAAGTTTTTCATGTCCCTTAAGATTTGTCTTACATAGTTGGGTGCTCCTGTGTTTGGTGCATAGATATTTATGAGTGTTACTTCTTGCTCTTGAATTTTTCCCCTGACCAATATATAGTGGCCTTCTTTGTGTCGTTTGATCATTCTTGGTTTGAAGTTGAGACTGTCTGAGGACAGAATTTCTACTCCTGCTTTTTTCTGAGGTGCTGGGGCATGCAGTATTGTTTTCCATCCTTTGACTTTGAGCCTTGTTCCACACTCTAGAAATTGTACATGGGATTGAAGCATAATGTCAGTTGGGCCAAAGATTGCTGCCTGGGATGGGGGGGGGCAGACAGAAAGGCAGCTGCTGCTGAGGATCCGCAGTCACGTGGAGTCGTCCCAAGCATGGAGCCAGGCGTATTCTGCACCCATTCTGTAGTGGGCATGTTCTGTTTGGTCAGAAGAGAAGAAAACAAATGTACAGTATTCTTACTGAACTCAGCAGAGAACACGCTATTATTAATGTCTCTTAGGTTATGTAGTCTAACCTGGCTGGAGATAGCAGAATCTGTATACTTTGTCAGGAAGAGAGAACCTTCCTTCAGCTCTTTCCGACAGCCACTGTCCTTTCAAGAGGACAGTGAGCCCTTGAAAGGCTCTCTGCAAGATACCGGGCAGCTGCAATGACACATTCAGCTTTGCCTCCTTTTACCTGGGAGCAGTAGCAGGCTCTTCTTTTCCATTTTCATGCTGTGGCTTGACATTTAACTTTCAAAGCCAATCTAAATGACACAGCAAGGGGAGCAAGGAGCTGGTGAGAGTCTCTGGTGACACATGCACACTTCGAATGCTGTTTGCAATGGGGCTCATCGTCCTTTAATCCACAGCAGGCATACTGGCCAGCTTTTGAGTGAGAGGAAATCAAAGTGTCAAATTGCATTCTGTCCAAGTTACAACAGACTCTACTGCCTGAGCAGGTCAAATCACTTGTCCCACCTTTTCCCAGCAGACCCGTGTTGCAGAGTTGCACCTCTTTTGAAAGCTGCAGTCAAATGCAAGCTTGGGTAAGGGGACCTTGCTTCCTGAGAGCTTGGAACTTGGCCACGTTCCCTCAGGCTACTTTTCTCTTTGTGTTCCCTTGAGATTCCTTCAGGGCTCTTCATCCCCAGCATGGCCGTGGGAGCCATGGCAGGCAGGATGGTGGGGATTGGTGTGGAGCAGCTGGCTTACCATCACCATGACTGGATCATCTTCAGGAACTGGTGCCGGCCTGGGGCAGACTGTGTCACCCCAGGACTTTATGCAATGGTGGGAGCTGCAGCCTGCCTAGGTAGGTCCACAGATGGGGGCATGGAGGAGGAGGAGTGCTGATCTGGCTTAGGACTGGCAGGGAGGAAGTTGCAGGTTTGCTCAGTGGCATTACTCAGTGTAGACTAGGTTGTGGTGGTAAAAGCAAACTCTGCCTTGACAGTGGATTAACGTGTACCAGGCTTACATCCTGTTCACTATATGGATGAAACAGAACAGAATAGAACAGAAAAGGAAAAACATGAGTTAGCAGAAAAATTTTCCAACCAGCCATTCAGAGGCCCAGTTTGATGGACTGTCCACCACTCATAGCTGTATACCTAGAACACTTGTTCGCAGGAATAATTTTGCATCCTTGGGATGCCTGCAAAATCTAGAAGGACACTTTTGATCATTCCCCTTTTATGTAGTGGGTGAGGCTCCAGGGATGCTGCTAAGCTTGCCGTAGTGGTCCTGACAACAAAATAATCCAGTCCCAAATGTTGCTAGTGCTGAAGTTAAGAAACCTTGGTTTAGGCTTATTAGAACATTAGTAATTAGTTTGCATTCTCTTTCTGAATACTAAGGAATACAAAGGTGTGTCCCTCCCTAGTTTGATCCCTCAAAATTTCTACAATTTTCCAATTTATGGATTACTTTTTCAGGCAGAAGCCTGCATAGGGTACATAGACTCCACTTACAGAAAAGCCAGGAATATGGCCTGGGTTAATCAACAACCCAATGTCCCTTGTAGGAAAAGAGCCCCTAGTTAGGTGAATTCCAGCCCCTCAAGGCAAGGCTGAGTTTCACAGCACCTGGTCTATGTTGAAGAGCTCCAGCATGGGCAGTATCTCATAGGAACCTTTTATTGGAGCAAGTAGGAGAATTAAGAGAGCTTGGATTGAGTGCCTTTGCAGCCCATGAGCCTAGTTCCACAACCCATGCCCTTGTGAGGGTTTAGGGTTAAGCTTTAGAATCTCACTTTTCTCTTCCATTGCAGGTGGAGTGACCAGGATGACCGTATCACTGGTGGTCATCATGTTTGAATTGACGGGTGGTCTAGAGTACATTGTGCCCTTGATGGCGGCGGCTGTGACCAGCAAGTGGGTGGCTGATGCCTTTGGGAAAGAGGGCATTTACGAGGCCCACATTCACCTCAATGGGTACCCATTTCTCGATGTGAAGGATGAGTTCACCCATCGCACCCTGGCCACAGATGTGATGAGGCCCAGGCGGGGAGAACCCCCGCTGTCCGTGCTCACCCAGGACAGCATGACTGTGGAAGACGTGGAGACTCTCATCAAGGAGACAGACTACAACGGCTTTCCTGTGGTGGTCTCCAGAGACTCTGAACGCCTTATTGGGTTCGCTCAGAGGAGGGAGCTGATCTTGGCAATAAGTAAGGAGCTGGAGGTTTCCATTTTTCTAAGCGGCCTTTGTACCTCTAAAATTATCCAAGGGGCTCAAAAGAATTAGTTAGTCAGGTGCTCTCAAGCTTCAGTGCAGATCTGTCATCCAAGACCTGGTTAAAATGCATATTTGATTGAGTGGACCTGGGTGGGCTGAATCTGTACTCCCTGTCCCCAAACTTCCCATTCACACCAATGCTGCCAGCTCCCATGGTTTCAACCCAAGTCCTGGCATAGATGCTTCTGGCCAGAGTGGCTGCTATGTGTGCAGACCAGGAGGCAAGCTGCTGCTCATACTGCTGCTGTTTGGGGGTGGGGGTGAGTGGGTGGGTGGGATTATTGGTTGAAAATGAGAAGAAGGGGCAGTGTGAGGTCCCTGAGTGGCCCATGCTGAGCTGTTCTCAGAAAGCTGTGCTTTCAGGCAGGTTAACCACCTCACCTAGGTGGTAAGGGCTCTCTCTGATACTTTGCTAGCCACTGCACAAGTTTTTGCTGCATTGGGTGAATTATGTCCCATGAGACCCACATGGGTTAAAGAATAGCATCAGTAGACATCAGTTCTGGGTGGTTATTTTCTTCTTACATTTGAACTGAAATCAGCCACGGAGAGGGGGATGGAACAGGTTATTGTCTTGGGGTAGGAGGCAGAGGGATGATTCTCAGGTGGGGTATCCCAAAGACAGGTAGCCCAGAGAAGGTGGTATGCTAGTTCCTTCAGAAGGGGAGTAGGAAGATTCCAAAGACAGGGAAAGAGGCCTGGATTCAAAAGGAGAACTTGGACATCGTGCTCACAAATAAAGCAGCGAACCTCAGAGAGATGGAGTCCTAGGGATTTCAAGATTCAAGGAAGATCAGTAGAGCCCATCCTCCCACACATGGTAGATTCCATGCTGTGTGGCTGATTATCATTTCCCTGTAATGTGCATAGTATCCCTGCATCTTATGGGTGACTGGCTAGTGGCGTGGCTCCCATATACGTGTGACAGTGTTACTTTACTGTCCATTCCATCTTGCGTAGTGTTCCTACTGGGTGTCAGTGGGAATTTCTTTCCTGCATGTAGCTACTAAATGCCCCACTATGAACACATTTTTACCAGAGAGCTGTTTCCTCCTCCTTTCCCTTTGTTTCTAAGGTATCCTCTTCCTAAGGTACTTCCCTTCAACCTGTAGTACCTCTTCTCCATGATAAACAGCTTTAAAATAGTTCTTTACAGAATCTTCCTTAAAAGTTTTATAAAAATTAGTTTAGGAAAGTTATATTGCCCAATTTTAGTGTATAGCTCAAGCATGTTTAAGTCTCCCAAACCAAAGATTGGTCTGGGTGGGGAAATGGCTCAGTAGAATAAGTGCTTGCCTGGTAAGCACAAGGGCCTGAGTTCAATCCCCGGTACCGCAAGAAAAAGGAAAAGATTGATCTTACATTTTGGACACCATAGCAAGTTTGTGCTCAAGTGTTCTGTGATGCTTTTCTTAATTGTAGGTCCTGTCTTGAAGAAATGTTGCCATCCAAGTAATGAGGTCTTTAAAAGTTGTTTAAGTAGAGTTGGGTTTGTTTTAAAATAATGTAATCAGCAGTCTTTAAAATTTTATTCAATTCCTAAAATCTTTTAAGCACAAGTTGAAATTTAGAATCTCAAGAAGTAAATGTCACAGACTTCATTACCTGCTGTGCAGCTCTAGGCACACCTGCTAAGAACAGCTTACTAATTTTGCTGAAACCCATTACTGTAATCAAGTGGGAAGCAATAATTGGCATCGACCGGTTAGAGAAGAAACTTAAGCTTTGCAAGTGAGCACTCTCCCAGAAGCTATGTTTGGAATGCCTAAAGAGGCATCACACAGTGTAAATAATATCTTTGTGCTTTCAATCAGGCCGATAATAGTGTAGAAACTGTTATTTACACGGCTTGTGGAAAGGCAAGGTGTGTTTTGCGCCAAGGAATCAGAAAAACTGTTCTCCTGACCCGTGAAAAGAGAAGAGTCACTGTATTCTTGTGGAGGAATTCTTGACCTGTATTTGAAGAGTCATATGTCCTTTTATGAATGTATAAATATGACATTAGCATTTAGCTAAGAGTATCCCATGTCATGTCACTTGCACTTTTGAGGCACTAGGAGCCAAGATTACCATAGTATAGATATAATTACAGAAAGAAAAGAATGGTAAATGGGGAAAATGACATGTCTTGTTTAAAATTGTAGCAGCTGCTGACATGGAGCTGAAAATATTTAGTAATTTTCAATCCATTTCTAGAAGGCCGAAGCGCAGCCATTGTTTTTGTTAGAAAGCAAGTTAGCACCACCTGGGCAAGGTGAGCCTCTTCAGATTATTAGCATGTGAAGCTATAGCAAACCATGGTTCAAACTCCTGGCAAATGGGCCTTTACCTCTCCTTGTCGTTGGGAATATGAGGTGCTCCCCTGTGCTCAGCGGAGCTCTGCTTCTTCTAGTCTTGAATTCTGCAATTAAGCTAGTAAGGGTTCAGAGAGGACTCAGCGGGAAGCCACAAAGATGATTAAAGGGATGGAAAGTTAGAGTTATGGCAAAGAGTTAAGGGAACTCTCAATTTTTTTTTGTCTGATGGATGACTTAATAATGATTCTCTAGCATGTGGAAGATGCTTACTTGCAGAAAGGGAACTACCTCCAGGACTGAACCAGAAAATAAATGTCAGGTCTGGCAGATAAACCATTTAGGGATAAAGAGGTTTCTGCCTGGGTGGGCTGTTCATTTTTGGAATAGGTCATAGAGAGCAGTGGTGTCAACTGCTTTCTGCCAAGGATGTTAAAATATACAGAGATATATATGTAGAAGGGCTTCTCCATGCCTCAGTAGACCATAACTTGTAAAATAATCTGATCTCTTTTTATTACAGTCTTTACTTTTTATTTTATCATCTCTGTACTGCCCACTATGGTGGTTGCTTCCAATTTTCCATTTCAGCCTTTCTCATGAATTACTCCTGCCTCGTGGAAGCATTTCTGGTGAATAAAATGATGGAATACTGCCCCCTTTAAAAACACAATTACTCTTGAGTTTTAAACCTTAACGCTATTGACATTTGTAGCTGCATCATTCTTTGTGTGAGGGTCTGTCTTGTGCATTGTAGGCTGCTGACCAATGTCATTGGTCTTAGCCCATTAGATGCCAGTAACATCTTTTTTTCACTGACATCTTCCCTTTTCATTTTTGAGAACCCCAACTGTCTTTAGACATGCTACATGTCCCCTCAAGGTGGGAGTCAAGATTACTTCCAATTGAGAACCACTAATTGATTACTAAATGTGTGATTATTTGCAATCTTTAAAATTTTCTTGAACTATCATAGTTCGTGAAATTCATCTCAGCAGCACTTTATCATCTACTCCTTTTACATTTGGCACCATTGCCGCTAGAAAGTGAACAGTCAAGTTGGATATCCTTACCATGTGCTCATAAAATGTGCGGCAGTTTTCAGGAGCTGTGGCCACTGACACTAGCTTTGGAAGAATATGTAATAAGCCCCCTACATTAAAAACATTTTTAAAAATGTAGCTACTTGAACTTAAAACAATTAAAATGAATTTTGTTACATTTTCTGCAGGAAAAACAATACACACTCATAGAATATTGGAAAAATCAGAAGCAAATACAATTTTTAGAGGCACTAGTATTTAGTGTGTTAGCCCTCTCTTTTAGGTCTCCTTGAAAATGTGAATTTTGGGATTTTTATTTTGGTTTCTTTTCCAACAGAGGCTCCCAAGATTTCTTAGGGTCTGTGTATCTAGACCAGGGATGGAGAACCCATGATATTCGTGATGGGGAGGGGTGTTTGTGTCACTGAAAGCTCTAAAAAGTTCTCCAGTATTGGTCTAGTCTCTGATAACACTGGCTCATTTGTTGGGTGAGGAGTTGGCTTATCCTTACAAATAAGAAGTATTTCCTGAGTGCTCACCATATTGTCATCTTCTGAGAGCTGGATTCCAGGGATGGCAGTTCACAGTCTCTGTCCTTCGTGAACTTACATGTCAGGGCTTTGCTGTGGACATATTGATTGAGTTGGACATTCTGGTCCAAAGTGGGAGTAGCTGGTTTACTCCAGTGCAGTTGCGGAGTGCTCTTTTCCTAGTTTTTCTTCCACGCACCAGCTTTTGCTCTGTGCATGGCACATCCACCTCCAAAGTTTGAAGCCTTAGAATAAGGTTTTATAATACTTAGTAGAACCCTTCTAAAGAGGGCAACAATTGCCATGTGGTGTAGCACAAAGGACAGCTCAGATCACCAGCTATGATGCTTGCCAATGCCTGTGACTCTTGCATGGTATGAATGGCTCATGAGCTTTCCTTCATAATGTCTTTGTGGAGCAGGCTTTATTCTACCGGTTAGGCAGAAGAGGATGTACTGATCTTTACTGGACTCACTTGTTCATACATGCATGTGTGCATTGGCAAATCTATGTTTTGTATCTGTTTTTTTTTTTTTTTTTTTCGTGGAACTGGGGATTGAACTCAGGCCCTGATGCTTGCCAGGGAAGTACTTATTCTACTGAGCCATTTCCCTGGCCCCTTCTGCTGTTTTCTTTGTATTGTTTTTGCACTGGAGGTGCACTTATCAGCAGGAGATCACAGAATGAGTGGCTGAGAGAATCAAGGTTTCTAACCCAATGGGTAGATGCAGAGGAAATAAAAGCTTCTTGTTAATTTCAGCAACTGTGTTGATGTCTCACTAATTTGTATTTGGTTTTATGAGAGGTTCAGCAAATCTACACTATCAGTTCTTGATGGGGGTTTGTGGCTTGATCCAATCCTGATGTTCAATGTGGTTGTTGAAACGAATGGAAACCTTATTATGTGGGACCTTATGAGAGTTGATTGGTCTATGGAAGCAAGCAACTAAGTCCATGTTGACTATTATCCTCTTGTCTTAGTGCTTGAAGAAAGAGCCATCACGGCTTAGGAGAAAAGTATACAGTGTGTAGTGTGCAGGACTTGCGTTTGAAAACACGTTGTGCATCAGCATTGCCTTGTATTTGTGGTTGAATCATATCCTATTTGATGTAACTAGATTTAGCCTGACCCATATAATGTGCAGGCATTTGCCCGGCAGGCCCTCTGTTCCTCTTTTCAACAGAGAACCCTTTTCAGATTTAGCCTGACCTCAAATTCTGCCAGTTTTCCATTAGAGTACTCTGCGGCACTAAATGGCCTTAGAGGAAGCTGTTAGAATTTTATTTTTGAAAGAACAATATAGGTGAATAGTAGTCTTTGAGAAAGCAAGAAACATTATAGAAACCAGGATTCATTTTAAGACAGGCTCTGCTGTACTTTTTTCCTAACCTTTTCCCACGAACCAAAAAAAAGATTAAAATTCCAACAGAAGGAAAATTGCCTTGGAGAAATATCTTGAGACCAATGGATTTATTTCATGTGTGACTTAAAATAGCCTGGGTTTCTAGCACTGCATTAAGCTGTATTTCTAATGAGTTCCTGTTACCCTACTTTTCTTCAGCTTCACATGGCCTTGCCTACAGACTGAAATAGACTAATTGCTACCATAACAATTTTACTATCTTTCTTTGAAAAATCTACAAAATGGCCCATTTTTAAGAGAGGAGATCCAAGGAGCAGGGGGATGCAGCTTTTCTGAGGTTGTTTCTTTGGTCCCAAGGGTCAAATTTGGGATTGAGCTGCATTTCTGGGCTTTGAGCCTGGGCTAGTCTTATTGGTTTCTTGTTCCTCTTAGGGTTCACAATGCCATTTAGGCCATTTTAAAGTTTGTTTTTTAAAAAATAATGTATTAAGGTCACTAGGCAGCTAAACGAGGTTTCTTGTCATGACAAACTTCAGCTCATGATGAGGTGAGGGAGTGTTTGGAAAGTAAGGGTGTATGATGGACTATTTGGGGTGCTCTTGAGTCCAAGGGGCAGCCCAGAACATCTCCCAAGGAGCCATATTGGATGGTATTATCTTGGAAGGCGTTGGTAATGAATAACCTGATCATAGCAGGGCCCCCTTGCACAGCATAAGTCTTAGAGAGATGCCAACTTCACAGGTGTTTGGCTAAAGCCTCTCATTCAGAATGTGTCATGTTCCCTCTGAGGCCTTTGCTGGACAATTGTGATGCTATAGGGGGCAGGGTGGGGGCTGCCTAAGGGAGTTTTGTGTGCCTTATTGTTCTTGCTCGCCCCCATTCTAGAGAATGCCAGACAGAGGCAGGAGGGCATTGTGAGCAATTCCATCATGTACTTTACTGAGGAGCCTCCAGAACTTCCAGCCAACAGCCCACATCCCTTGAAGTTGAGGCGCATCCTGAACCTTAGCCCTTTCACAGTCACAGACCACACCCCAATGGAGACAGTGGTGGACATCTTCCGGAAACTGGGGCTCCGCCAGTGCCTCGTGACACGGAGTGGGTGAGTAGCCAGACAAGCGAAGACATAGACATAGAACAGGATATGTTCTATGGCCAGACTTGAGGGGGCAAGGTGCTGACTAAGACAAGGCTCTGCCCTTGGGTCCGCTGGGATAGAGCAGCCCTGAAAGATGGTACCGCTGAGTTGTGAGATGTGTGTTGAGCAGAAAATATCCATGGGACTTTGGAACTTAGTAGAGCCTGGAAAGATGGAAATAGCTGCCTAGTTCAGCCTGGAGGTTGAGTCCAAGGGGGTGAAGCCACAGGAGAAGGGCTTGGTGTTGGTTTGCTACCATGATATGATACTCCAGTTAGGGGGTAAAATACAGCCAGGTCTGCTGTGACATTCTGTATATGCCCTTCAGAATTAGTGCTATGTAAAAGTGAGCAATGAAAATCACAGAGCTTATGGAAAAATAAGTTAGGTGGCCAGTGAGATAGCTCACTGGAATAAGTACGTGCTGGCAAATGTAGAGACTAGGGTTTGATCCCTGGTACCACATGACATGCCGGCCCTGCCCTCTGGTGTGCGGAGCTGGCCACTGAGACTGGGCATATGGTGCACCCCTGTAATCCCAGTGCTGGGGAGGCTGAGATAGGAGGTTCACTGGTGAGTCTGAGATGTGTAGTGAGGCCCTGTAACAAATAATTTTAAAAAAAGTTTTTTTTTAAATAGGTTGGGCACACAGCACTCAGGAACCTCATAGGTGATATTTTGAAAGAGATGAGAGGGCTGGCAAGATAGCTCAGTAGACTAAGAGCCTGCTTTGGCAAGTGCAGGGACTAGGATTCAATCCCTAGTCCTGCATGCTGTGCTGGCCCTGTCCCCAAGGTGCACTGAGCCAGCAACTGAGTCCAGGCGTGGTGGTGCACACCTGTAATCCCAGTGCTGGGGAGGCTAAAACAGGAGGATCATCATGAGTCCAAGCTGCCTAGTGAAACCCTGTACCAAATACATTTAAATAAGCGAGATGGGAACCTAATAAAGATGGCAGTTTTACATATGTTACACACATCAAATGGTTAAGAAACAAGTGAATGCAGCAATCAGTACGTCACTGCACCTTGAGAAGACCTGAAGTTGGCCGTGGAGATCCTGTCTGAAGGAGGATGACATGAAATTGGAAGGGAAGTCCACACAGCAGGGTGGGTGGGTGTGGCTGAAGCACTTGTTCCTTGAGGCCACACGTAGATGTTTCCGCAGTGTGAGTACACATGTATTTTGTGTATCTGGGTTCAGCTGGGTGCAATTTTATGTGCTCTCCTAGTTTCTCACGGATGAAGTCACATAGAAGCAAAGGCAAAATCCATGTTATGCTCAGGCCATTCCCTAATCTGTCAATCTCCTTGAAGCAGCTGCACCTTTGCCAAATGGTAGTGGGAAGCTGGGAGATGTGACAGACCCATGGTGTTGTCTTTGTTGCCATGCTGTTACTTTTGCTTGGCGTCCTGAGGGCCATGATAATGCCAGAGGGGCAGTTTCCTGAGGGCCAGTATTAGGGCTCAGTGACATTCTCCAAGTTCCACAGCCTTGGGAACTTGTTGGGACAGGATGGCCTGGAACCTGGGTCATCTCCCTATTGTTTTCCTTACAGGGTGCAAGTTGGAGTGAGGAACTAGGTTGGAGAAGTACTGAGGCCCAACATAGTTTATTGAAATCTTGGTAGAACCTACATTGACCATCTAACACAGTTAACATTTGTGCTGCTGGTTTATTTTTATTTATTTATTATTTTGTCTTTTTGAGACAGGGTCTCACTATGCAGTTCAGGCTGGCCTTAAGCTCACTTTGTAGCTCAGGCTGGTCTCGAACTCACAACAATCCTCCTGCCTCAGCCTCTCGAGTGTTGGGATTATAGGCCTGCACTACCATGCCTGGCATGTGCTGCTGGTTTATTTGTTTATTTAATTTAATTAATTTTTTGTGGTATCGGGGATTGAACTCAGGACCCTGTGCTTGCCAGGCAAGTACTTACTCTACTGATCTATCTCCCTGGCCCAAATGGAGCTTCATCTTTTTTTTTCTGTATCAGGGATCAAAATCACAACCTTGTTCTTGCTAGGCAGGTGCTTGTGCCACTGAACTATCTCCCCAGCCCTAAAATTCTTTACCATTTGTGACACACAGTTTTTTTTTTTTTTTTTTTTTTTTTGTGGTACTGGACATTGAACTCAGGACCCTGCACTTGCCAGGCATGTCCTTATTCTACTGAGCTATCTCCCCAGCCCTGTGCTGCTGGCTTAATGTCACAGTTCCCAATGGGGATGATATTGTCCTCTAAAGACATTGAGCAATGTCTGTGTGTAATTTTGGGTGTCAAAACTGGAGGGTAGGCTGCTGCCTTTCTCTAGAGTCAAGGCCAAAAATGCTGTTAAATATCCTATAATGCAAAGGACAGCTCACAAGGGAAA
>PVKA01007537.1:0-65819 GCA_004027165.1 Ctenomys sociabilis | reverse complement strand
TGACTGCAGCCAGAAGGGTAGATTACACATGGAAAGTCTCATTTAGCAGGGGTAAAATAAATGAGTCCTTGGGTTTGAGGATAGAGGTCAGTCATTTTCATTGGTGAAATGGGTTCTCAAACTCAAACATGCATTGGAATACCCCACAAGATTAAGCCAGTGAAAGCTACTGTGTTTGGCCTCACTGTTGGGCTGTGATCTTTGAGGTTGGAGTGAGGTGGAAGAACAGTCATCTTTAACCAGCCCCCAGGCGGGGCTGCTACTCTGGAGACCCCACTCTGGAACAGCTGAAGACCACTTCTGTACTTGGTCTACAGCTCTTGGCAGTGTGCTAGCTTGAGCCATCTCAAGTGTGTGGCAGTTTCTCCTTGCCTTTAAAATAATAATCCAAAGTCAGTTATCATTGGAACTCCCAGTTCAGGCAGGAAATTCTGCCCTTAAAACCCCCTCACACCTCACAGAGCCCCACAAGGTTTTCCTGTGAAGATCTGGGTGCTGAAGTTGGCTCTGAATGTTCTGCAAGAAAACAAAATCACGCTCTCTCTGCTGCTACATATTTTAAACAAACACAGATGCTGATGCATTCGTGCCGGCGGGGCTGCTTGTTTCTGGCCTTTCATCTTCCATCTCTTCGGGCTTTCAGCCAGGGCGGGCGCTGCTCAAGCCAGTTGGAGCTTTTGATGCGTTCCTTCACCCTGTGCCTTCCCTGCTTGGGATGGCTGTGAGCTGGAGCTTGTCCCCAGACCTAGAGCATTTGCAAGATTTCTCAGGGCTTGGGTCTCAAGGTCTTCTTCAGCCCAGACCAGGAAGCAGAAGCACCTTTGTCCCCATGATACAAAAATTTAGGAAACGTAGACTGAACTTGAGTGTGAGTCCCCCTCTGAAAGTTCTAGAAAAGAAAAGCAAGTAGGGGAGATGGTGTCTGGTTTTCCCTGTCCTTGTTAGGTAGTCTGCAAGGTGAGTAGCTTTCTCAGAAGAGCCCCTGCTCACATCTCCATTAAGTTCTTGGTCAAAGATCTGGCCATTTATAATTCACTGCATTTGCTTGAGCTGCCACCCAGATGGGCTAGAAGTTCAAGCACTTGATTTCAATCAAATAGGACAATGCATGCCACTAATGAAGCCTGCCAAATTTGATGCTGCCTCCTTCTGAGTTGATGTTTGGCTTTCTCCTTCTGTGATAATTACTGTTGCAGGCCAGGGCACAATTTATGTACAAGTCCAGGGCAGCTTCTGAATTCATATTTCCCCAGAGTGATTGTAATCCACCTAACTTTTAGACATTGTATCACCAGATTTTTAAGAGGTTTGCAGAACTGTAACTGCTTGATCTTTTTTCTTTTTGTTAAATGGAGTCTTTGCTATGTTACTCAGGCTAATCCCAAGCTCATGGGCATAAGTGATCATTCTGCCTCAGCCTCCCGAGGTGCTAGGGCTACACATGCCTGTCCTATAGCATCCAACTGTACCTGATCATATTATTCTGTCTCCAAGGTAAGAAAAAGAAAATATCTATAAAAAATGGAGGTTTTATGGATACAGGAAGGCTCTGTGTATGTGTGTGTGTGTGTGTGTGTGTGTGTGTGTGTGTGTGTGTGTTTTGGCAGGCTTCTCATCACTTTTCAAAGCCAAGTGGGCATATGATTTCAAAGATACATTGGCTTAATCAACATTTTACTAAGCCTCTGTTTAGGCTGAGAACTAAAGAAGACTCAAAAAGTGTTACAAAAAAAGCGATGAATCTTGTCATTTTTTAAGATAACATGGACTTAACCTAGTGCATATCATGTCATGCAAGGCAAGCACTGCAGTGCAGAATGTCCTGAGATAGGCTTTCCAATAGGAAACAGATGGCAGAGGATGACAGAGGGGTTAAAGTGGAGGGACTGCCTGCTAGCTGCCTTGCAAGCTGCGAAGGCCTTCCCATCCCTAGTCTAAGCACACCCGCCAATGCCCTGCCCCTTTGGGCCCACCTGCTCACTCCTGCTCAGATTAACTTTTCTCCTCATCATGACCTCAGAGTGGCATATACGCATGAGTTTCTGGCCTTGTAACTGTTCCTTTTTTATTTTGAAAGGGCAATCCAAATGCCAAAATTTGAAAATGTTCATATTTTTACATTTCTATCTATTCTTCTCTTGCTCTCCATTTTGCAATTCTGCTTTCTTTTTTTCTTGAATTTATGTATTTGGTTGTTGTAGGGCCTCACTATGCAGCTCAGACTTGTGGTGATCCTCCTGTTTTCAGTCTCCCCAGAAGTGGGATTACAGGTGTGCACTGCTACGCATAGATTCTGGCCAGTTCAGCCTGCCCTGGGGGTGGGGCTGGTGTAGCATGTGGTACCAGGGATTGAAAGGTGGTCCCTGCGCCTGCCTAAGCTTGCCTAAGCAGGCTTTTTAGTGTACTGAGCTATCTTCAAGGCCCCAATTCTGCTTTCTTACAGAGGTCAGTTAGATAACTCTTTCACCTGCTCTTTGTTATCATCAATAGCTTAACCTCTGAATGGTGAGGGGAACTTTGGGTAGCCCATGAAGCCAGGCATTTTTTACTGATTTAATTCTTAATTTTATAGCTTCCTAAAATGTATAATTTTGTTTTTTAGTAGGAAATTATTATACATTGATTAACACACCATCAACTTTAGAATTTCTCTATCACTCTAAAAAGATCTCTGTAGTCTCTAGCCATCTCCACCTTCTACCACAGCACTTGGCAACCACTAGTCTACTCCTGATCTTTGTAGTTTGGCCTCTCTGGACATGACCCAGCCATGTGTTATGCAGTTGTATACTGTGTGGTCTTTTGTGTCTGGCTCCTTTCACGTGGTGTAGTATTTTCCAGATCCATCCATGTTGAAACACGCATGGTACTTCATTCTGTTTATAGCTGAACAATCTTTCATTGTATGGATTGACCACGTTTTGTTTATTCAGTCTTCTATGATGGACGTTTGGGTTGTTTCCACTTTTGGCTATTATAAATAATATTGTTACAAAAAGGATTCATGTAGAAGATTTGTGTAGACATATGTTTTTATTTCTCTTGGGCATATACCTAGAAATGGAATAGCTGAGTCATGTGGTAACCCTATGTTTAATTTAGTCTGTCCCCTTCTTCCCTCCCACCTCCTTTCCTCATTGAGATATAATCCATAAACCATCAAATCCACTCTCTTGCATTGCACACTTCATAAGATTATATAACCATTGGCTTGTTATATCTAATTCCAGGACATTTTCCATCTCTTTTCCCCAGTCTCCATTCCCAGCAGTCACTTCCTGTCCCACCCTCCCCCAGCCACTGGCAACCACTAATCTACTTTTTACCTTTAATGATTTGCCCATTCTGGACACTGTATAAATGGTATCATCCTGAATGTGGCCTTTACTTAGAATAATGCTTTCAAGATTGACCGATGTTGTCGCATATGCCAGTGCTTTGTCCTGTTTATGGCTGATTAACACTCCACCATGTCAGTGCACAACATTTGCTGGTTGGTTCAGTTAGGTTCCCTGTGTATTTGAGATAAAGATACGATGCCCTAAGGGGCAAAATGCTGCTCAAGGGGTTAAAGGGAATTGGATGGAGAGTCAGCCCCATCCTGGCTTCTTCCAGGTATCCTAGTTCTTAAAGCATGGTCAGCTGTCAGGCACTAGAGGCAGAGCTATGCTGAGTTTGAGGCACCAAAAGCTTTGAGTATGAGTCTCAGGCTCCAGAAGATGTCAGTGCCATCCACACAGCAGCCTTCAGTAAGAGTGGGGGGTAGATCGGGGGAGTGGGAAGGGATACAGCAGCAATCTCTAAGGATCCGGACTCCTAGGATGTTGGGAAACTTGTGCAGTGAAATCCTGAGGATGTAGGGCCATGTGGGGACGTCTGCATTCTGTACTAATGGCATGGTATGTGTGTGCCCATACAGGGTCGCTCTCTGTCTCTTTCTCTATCCCTGTCCCTGTCTCAACTTTCCTCCCCCCTGCCCTCTTTCTCTCCACTGGAGCTGAAACTGGGACCCTCAAATTGACCTACATCCCTCAATCCTTTTCATGTTTTATTTTGAGACAGTCTCATTAAGTTGCCCGGAATGGGCTTGATCTCACAATCCTCCTGCCTCAGCCTCTCAGAGTGCTGGAATTACAGTAATGTGCTACAATGTTCTGCTTAAACTACTCTTATTTGAGAGCACTCAGTAGGAGCGATATTAAAAGTGCTTAAGATTGGTGTTAGATAGCAGTCCTTGATTAAGAATTGTGATGAGCTCAGGTGATTTGTAAAAGTGATATGAGAATGGCAAAGGCTATTCACCTCTACATTTGTGCAGGAGGGACCTCCCTGGGCATTCCTGTTTGCTTTTACACAGTAGCCCTTCTCACTGTGAGAGCCACCTCCCCTGGGTATTTACTGCTCCCTTGAAATTAATTAGCATCATCAATGTAAAGACAAAATTTATCACCTGGATCCTAGGAGGAAGCCCCTTTTCTTTCCCTGGGTCTCTGAGCCTCACTTGTGCTGTAGATCTGGGCTACTCTTGTGAGATTCCAGGGAGAAGGGCAGCTGTAATGAGCTTGGCGCTCACCGAAGCTTCCTCAGAAACAGGTGATTTGGCCAGTCCCTGGGAACAGCACCCTGAGAAAATGCTGACCTCTCATTGAGGGAATGTAATTGCCCTTGTTATGCAGTTGATCCCCAAGAAGCTAAGGCAAGTCAGGATGGAGTTTTCAGGAGCCATCTGCTGAACTCAGCAGCTAGGTGACCAGAGCCATCGCATGGTCCTGATTCCTTTATCCATGGTCATACTCACATAGTTACATTCCTGGGCCAAGCAGGCATTTCACTACAAAGGAGACTGGTGGCATATGGTTCTTTTAGGTGTCCTTTGTTTCGGGATTGTAGCAACATTTGGGGAGTGAGTTAGGCTAGTGTAAATCAGTTCTTACATATACACCTTTTGGAATTTTACCTGCTACCAAAAGGGCAGCACTCAGAGGGCATTGTCCTTTTGCAACTGTTCTATGTAGAAGCATTTGAAGAACTACTATGGGCTGAACTGTGTCCTCACCTCTAGATTCCCCGGTGGAAGCCTTTACCCTCCATGTGACTGTTGGTACATAGGCCTTTGAGGAGGCAGTTAATGTTAAATGTGCCCATTAGTATGCGCCCTAAGTCCGTTGGGCTGATGGCCTCCTAAGAAGAGGGAGAATCAAAGGAATACCTAGACCAGAAAAGAAGCCACACACAGACACAGCAAGGGGTGGGACTGTCATTCTGTAAACCAAAGACAGAGGCCTCTGGAGCCAACGATCATGTGAACACCTTGATCTGACACTAAAAATCTAAATTTCTGTCATTTAAGCCACCTCGTCTATGGTATTTTGTTACTGCAGCCTGGGCATTTAATAAAAAGACTCAGATTCAACACACAAGTTTTGTTGAGAAGCATCTTTTTTTATGGAGTGTCTCCAGTTTTATTGTACTGTGATACATTTTAGACAGTTATTTAAAGTAATGCATGGCCATGTCTAATGTCAAAGAACCCCAAACAGCTTGAGAGATAATCTGCAGTTCCTAGCTTTCTCCCCCTTTGCCACTCCTCTATACTCCCATCAAGAAAGCTCCCCCCTACCCCTCCAGCTGCTGTTTAGCCTGCTTTTTAAAATTGTTTCTTATCTATTTATTTGGGGTATTTTTTTTGTGGCCAGCTCAGCCCACCTCTGGGGGCATGGCAGGCATGGCATGTGCTCCCTGCGATTGCCTAAGCTTGCCTAAGCAGGTGCTTTAGACTGCTGAGCTATCTCACCAGCCACTAACCTGCTTTTATTTATTTATTTATTTATTTTTATTGAGAAACAAATATCAGTGAGATAGTTTCAAAGTTGATTAATAGGACAGTTTAAATAATTAATACATTGTTATCTTCTTAGTGATTATCCATAGTACAAGAAGCAGACAGGATATCCTGTCCAAACACTGTTAGAACAAATCTTTCTTCTCATTGTGTTAAGTGAAATATCTATCCTAACTATTCTGTCTATACAAATACAAAATGGTCCTTCCTTTGTATCCCCTTTTTTGTTTAGTCCTGTCAGAGATGGGTATTCTATTGGCATCTAAATACTATAGGTGCATGAATTCAGCAAAGCAATCCAACACAGTCCACAATAGTAATGGGTTATCTGCAGAAGTACTTTTCTACTGGATGGTTAAGACCAAGGTAAAGCAAGACCTATATAACAAGAAATGTAACTTTTGTATCTGATGAGGTCAGTCAAGGTAAACCCCTCAGGGTTTATCCTGTAACTATGTACCACACTTTGTAGATCCTTTGTCAGTGTCAGCCATGTGGATGAGTTACAGCCATTGCTTGACCAATTTGCTCTCTGTGAAAGCCTGAGAGAATGTTTTTTCTCCATGTGAGTCTCCTTAGGCACACTATATATCATCGACTGCATTCCTCTGTGGCTCCATAATCTCCCTCATCAGGGAATTTGGTGAGCAACTGAGTTCCATGATGTTACAGTACAGGTTCTCTTATGTCCTGAGTCTTCAATGACCTTGAAAGGCTAGGACCAAAATGTTGGTTGACCTTGCAGCCCTTCCATTTCTCTAATTTTTGGTCTGCAAACTTAGATTGTTAACCCTCCAGAAGAGAAGCTTATTTTTAGTCTGCAACATATGCAGTTCAGTTTACCCTCACTATCTGTCTAAATATCAAACATTGTAGTCTAATCTGCTTTTAAAGGCCCCCTTTTGCTGTTTTCCTCTCTCCTAAAGATGCTCCCCTGAGATAGAGGGGAAGGGGCAGTCTACCTAGGATGAGAGCTGAGGAAGAAAACACAAGGAATAAATCACATTCAAGGTTGTGTAAGGTCGAATGTGATCAAATAAAAAAGTGTGAATTATAGCTTGACTTTCTCACCAAGTGTAAATGATATGAATACCCTTTGGAATACTTGTGTCCCCTCCACTTATGATTATCTGTTAGTCAAAGGTGCATGTAGCTATTTTTAACTTTAATTTAAAAATGACAGGATATTACATTTGTGTTTTCTGATTTTTTGTGTATGTCATCATTTTACTTTGACACAGAGTATAACTTGTCTTTTTTGTGTGTAATAGTGGGGATTAGACTCAGGACCTTTGCACTGAGCTATATCTTCAGGCCCTTACTAGGTTTCCCAGGTGGGACTCAAACTTGCCATCTAGGGTCTGCTTCAGCCTCCTAAGTAGCTAGGATTACAGGCATGAACCACCACTGTTGGCTCTGAAACCTATCATTTTAATAGCTATATAGTATTTCTATGTGAGACTGTTTTGGTTGTTTCCCAATTCTCCTTTTCTTGGTGGGATGGCAGTACAGTGAACAGTCATCTGCGAACATGTTTGGCAATAAACTTACATTCCAAAGAAGTCATGTACATTATCTCCTGTCAAACCTCTCACTTTATCTGGGAGGCACAAGTTTTTCCTGCGGTTGTTATTGCAGTGCTTAATAAAACAGTAAAGCAAAGGTTGCTGTGGACAGTTGTACAGATGGGCGCTATGGAATTTAGAGAGCACTATTGCTCTGTGGTGTTTCTTAATGGTGCTCCTTGGGGTTGAGTGATGTGTAGTCGAGGGGCTCCTATGCAAGAACCACTGACAAAAGTCACATTGTTTTTATAAATTGAAACCAATGGGATTTTGGAGGAGGTAACTTGCATATGTGATCAGAGGTAAATGCTTAAGTTTATCCTTCCAATAAAATAAAATTACAAATAGAATCAATTTTATCTTACACTTAACTTTTTTTAAAATTTAGTGCAGGATCTACAGGGTCTCACTACACAGATCAGACTGGTAGTGGCCCTCCTGTTTTCAGCCTTCCAAGCACTAGGATTGCAGGTGATCACCACCACACCCAGTCTCAATCCCTGTCTTGGCACACCCCAGCGGCGGGACTGGTACGGCACGCTGGGGATCAAATCTCAGCTGCTGCACTCGCCTAAGAAGGCACTTTAGTCTGCTGAGATATCTTGCTGGCCCACACTTAACTTTTTTACATTTAAAATTCCTTTTACTTGAAATTTCTTGGTGTGGTTAAATTTTGACAGTGGCTTTCATGAGTACTTCTTTCAATTTTGAGGGGAGATAGAGTCTTGGGGTTCAGGCTGGCCTTCAACTTGGTGTGTAACCCAGGGCAGCCTTGAACTCACAGTGATCCTTCTGCCTCATCCTCCTCATTGCTGGGCTTACAGGCATGCACCACCATTCCAAGCTCATAAGCACTTTTTAAACTGATTACAGTCTTGAAATTAGGGGGGCAAATTAGTCATTACAAGGTTACTGCTGTAATAAACATGCTTGCAATCTCAGTGGCCTTAATGCATTAAGGCTTTATTTTTCTTATACATTGTAGCTTATGTGAGTTGCAGGTGTGGGCTCTCGACCACACAGTCTGGCATGGATAGTCCTGGGTTTTTAAATCAGTTGTCCCTTATTCTGTCCTTTCTGCTTCACTGTCTTCTCTGGCTCTGGCTACCAAATGAGATGTTTAGAAGAACTGAGAGTAGCATCTGTCACCTTCAACTCTAGGCAATTTGACGAGAACTGAGTCCATGCTCCTTTCCCGACCATGAAGGATTCTGGGAAACCTCACCTTACTCTAAGCTCAGGTGGAAAAAGCACTGGGGCTGATGGAAAGGAGTGGGTCCATGCTACAAGGCTGATCTCTTCTCTTATTTTCTTTCCACTCCAGGAGACTTCTTGGCATCATCACCAAAAAGGATGTTCTGAGACACATGGCCCAGATGGCAAACCAGGACCCTGAATCCATCATGTTTAATTAGTAACCAAGTGGCGATTATTTTGAAAAAAAATCGACTATATCATTTTAAAAGAAATAAAACAAATGATGCATCATGATACCAGTGACAGATCATGCACTGGCAGCAGCAGAAACAAACACTTTGTTTGAAAGTAGGGGAAGAAGGATGAAACCTTTTGTTTTTTAAAACAAAACCATCAATGATAGACATTTTATAGCTTTAATCCCATATGAGTTTCAAGCTGTATTTCTTAATGAGTTTGCTAACCGCTGTGGGGGCATGTGGGTGGCTGTAAATGATGTGGTTTTTATGATAACATAGAACACAAATGCTGAATGGAGAAGCTTTAGCCCCTTGTGCTCAAGGCTGATGTTTGTAACTTCAGAACACATGTGAAGCTTTGAGTCCAAAGGACACAGTGGTACTGGCATGGCAAGGTTCTTATTTATTGATTCGTGAAAATTTGCTGCTATGTTACTGAATCATACTAAAGACAGTTGCGCTTACTTTTCTGGAAAAGAAAATGAAATTAAAGTTCAACAGAGTGAAAGCTGCAAGTCTGCCCCCGTGAGTCTGCTCATGACTGTCCCATTTCTTGCTCCTGTTCACAGCCCATGTCCCATTATTTTTTCTCTTTATCACTTTTGAGCCAACACATGGATGCTCACCATGATGACGTTGAAGAAACCATTTTACTCTGCCAGACCAGCGTCTTGAGACTGACTGGCCCTGTGGGCCTGGACTATGAACTACTGAGGCATGTTGTGCTGCACGTTGTTAGCTCTCACATGAGAGGCTGCGTCCTTATTTTGAGGACATACATTTGGGTATTGATTTACATCCCCATTGCATTGCTTCACTTACGTATTGCTCTTGCCTGTGCATTATTAATAATTGATCAGTCCAGCACTTTCCATGGGTCGTGACCTGTATGTGCTCTGCTGCTGCAAGCATGGATTAGTTTCCAAGTAGCATATGCAAGAGTTGGAACTGGCTCCCCAGTGTTTCTACTTATTTTTCCTCTCAGGTTTTTTTCAGATATGACTGTGAAGAGGATGAGGTATATGAGTTCTCAGTGGGAACTCCTCCAAGTGGATTGGAAGAGAAATGCCAAATTGATTCTAAATCTGTTCCATTCTCCTCTCTGTAGGAGGCAAAATGTCCAGTTTTAATGTCTAGGGGTGCACTTTCATACTAGCAATTATAGCACAGAAGGACAGAGTTCAATTTCATACAACCAATTTAAGCATTGGGCCTTTGTGTTAGACTGAATGCCACATTTATTCTTTTCATCAGGGCTTCTGTCTTTTCTGCAGGAAAAACTAAGCTATGTTTTAGGCCCATTTTGTGGTTAGTTCTGTTTACCCCACTTGCTCTTCACTTTAGTTTTTACTCTTCCCTTTCCCCAGAATCATCCTCATCCCTTTCCATCTCGTTGCCCTTGGATATAGATGTTTCAGGTTTGTGTGCACCTGACTGCACACAACAGAAAAGCCCAAAAGTAGTGAAGGGCTGAATAAGAAACTTAGGACAGAGGTACCCCAGGACTGCCCCTGTAGTATCAGTAGGCTTCAGAACTCTTAGGCATTTCTTTCCCACCATCCTCATTGTCTGTGTTTCAATTCTTACCATGTAATTGCAAGGTGGTTGCCAACCTTGGAAGAAGGAGAAAGAGGCTTTCAACAAGGTATAATGTCTGTATCATGAAAGCAGGGGTCTCCCTGACACATTTGGCTATACCAATTGGTTGGGATTCTGCCATATGGCTTCCCTTTAACTACATTCAAGTCTGGGATGAAAAAGGTTTAGCCAGGCGCATTACTCTCTGAATGAAAATTTGATTCTCATAAGGAGGGATTGCTCTTGGGAGGGAAATAAATATGCTGTATGAAATCCCACCCATGTAGCCCTGCCATTGCCCTTTGTGTCTTCCATCTCATTCTTGAATAACAGACTCCTCCCAACATTATTCTAAGCACTTTGTTTTTACCTCTTCTCCCAGATAGCACATCAAACACCTAGTCAGAACCTACCATCCCTTAGCCCTAATAAGAATTTTCATTTATAAAGAAACTGAGGTACAAATGGATTGCTTGTAAAAATTCTAGCTGTAGAAAGATATACATTCTCTGGACTAGAATGTTTAAGTCAGGTCATGTTGTCAACCATGGAAAATTCCATTATCAATTGTTCCCCTCCAGAGTAACATCAAATAGGTATACTGGCAGGGAAATACCAGTTAACAGAGAATTTCAGCTTTGGCCATAGAAGGAAATTGTCTCATTCAAAGCAGATAAATATGAATCAGTAGATCTTAACATTAGTGCTATTGCAGTTTCCATTGACCCTGTGAAGTTGGGGCAGAATTCTCCTGGGCTTTAAATCCTAAAGTTTAAAAGTTTCCCTGATGTAGTTTCCCCTATTTCCAGGTGGCTTGCCTCAGAGTTGACCAGTAATGGGAAAGAGTGCTCATCATAGCCTGGCCTCAATCCCAGAGGCCTTCTTAGCTAAAATGGGTAGATTCACAAAGAACAAAAAGCAGTGGATAGGTCAGTGAAATCACAGAACTTTCTTCTAATATAGTGAGACCATGGAGGGGCCTTTGGATGGTTTACTCTAGGCCAAGGTCACCAAAGGTGAAATTACGAGTTGTGTCCTTTCTCCAGTACTTAGCATAGAGATGTTCAGGAATGCATTGGGAGACATTGCAAAGATGAATTTGGAACTCACGCAGTCTTCTTTTCTTTGCAAATTGATCCTCCAGTCTGGTGTGGGGCTTAGGATCTCCATAAGAAGATTGGCCAGACAGGCAGGTGAAGGTGGGGGTGGGGGGCGGGGAGAAGTATACCGTCAGGACTGCAGCAGGTTATTGCTTCTTCCTAGCGAGGCATGTGGCCCACCCACTTGCTGAGGTCTGTGCTGGGCTCTTGGTCACACTTTCTTGTAAAAGTAGCTAGGTGGGATTCAGAGGGTAGTTGATGTACCCCAATACAGAATTTCAGTCTACCTGCTGGGTGATGAAGTAAATATTCTGAATAATGTTTGTTTTCCAGACATTTGTAGAAAGTTCTGCTTTTTTCTGCACTTGATCTTAGCCAAAAGACCAGGAAGTCTGCTTTTCTCTGAATCTGTTGTTTTTTTTAATTTTAATTTTTTTTCTGAATCTGTTTTTAATGTACAGAGCCATGGCACATAGTGGAAAAGGAGTTCTCAACAAAAACACATTGCTGCGGTGTTATTTTCCCTCTCTCTATTACTGAGGAAATGGGCTATAGGAGAGCAAATAAAGGTACTCTGAAAGTGACAGGTAAATGTTTTCCAAGTGTTTTTCAGTGTCTCCCTCGGGCCTGCAGATGTTCCTGTGTGTTAGGGAAAGGTCAGTGTGTTCACTGTGAGCCATTCAACCCTGAGCACTAGGTGTTGTTGAGCAGCAGGCATCACGCAGTTGTGTGCCCAGTGCTTCCCCAAAGCCTTATGAAGGAACAGATCTGTAAACAGATACACGTTTGATTCTAATAAGTCACAGAAACTTATGATGGTGGAGCTATTTGTTTCATTTAGGTGAGATCTGATTACTTTAAATTATCAACATGTGCAAAGTCTAGATGGCATTCATTATCAGGTAGAGAGCTGGAAAAGATGTGAAACCCAAGGAGGAAAACCATTGAATTCCCATTTAATTATAATATGCTTTCATTTTAATTTTGTATAGGCAGTGTTTTATCAGACTCAGCTTGTAGCTTGTAGAATGATTTACATGAGAAGGGAACCTGATTGTCTACCTTGGGAAACATTAACTAGGTCCTATTTTACACTGGTTTGGTAATAACTATTTGCTGTCCTAGGTGCGCTGGAAATGAACCTATGTGAGACTTTTATGAGATATATTCACATTTGGTGTTAGAACAACTGCACAGCAACTTTTTTTTATTATAACACTATAAACACTGACACCTTATTAAAAATTAAATTATTGGACCCCATTTTAAAAAATAAAACAAGCACAAAGTTCTCAACAAGCATGTCATGAATGGAACAGATACTCTGACTTGAATCCTGTTTCTGCCCAATAGATCCTCTGGAAAACTTGTCCTGGTGACATGGCTGAAGCATATAATTAAAGACTTACCCATAAGGTTGTGACATCAGTTGCTTGGCTAAGTGGGCTATGACCAAATAAGAATTGAGACCATGGTTCCAAATGCCCAAGGATAGGGCAGGACCACTGTCCCCAGGCTGTCTGTATGTCTACTCTGTTGGACAGAGGAGTTCCTGAATTCTGTAGGTATTTCCAAGGATAAACGGACATTCACTGGTGGATTGTACATACACTGGTAGAACCAAACTGCCATTTACTGAGATAGACTAGATGAAGCAAGGAGGTCCATTTTTTAACTTCTACATGAGAATATGCATTGGACATTTAACTCTAAAGTTCAGGGGACTTATTAGGTTGTACATAGAAACCAAGCCACTGACCTATCAGTGACATTTAAAGTCATGCCTAGAAACTCCTTAGGTCTAATGATACCCTAAGAACAAACCAAACAGATATTCTAACCAAATTTCAGTATTGCTTCCAAGGAGTCACACCAATGTTAGATGCCAACAGAAATACACTTGAGTTTCAGTTTCACTGCATCCTGAGTATGTGACATTGTCAAAGGCATTGGACCTCTGTGAACTTAGGTTTCTCCATCTCCATAGATTGAGCTACTGCTTTTTTTTGGTATACATGATATTAATATGTCTTTTTAATTTAATTTTTGAAAGATAATAGTAAAAATAAAATGATAACAATGTCAAAACAAGGTAATAGGAAATTAGCAATGGTTATTATATGGCCTATTGTTATCTGCAAAGTAGTTTCTCATATTACCTGATATGGGCATGTAAGATTGATCAAACAATATAAACACTAACTGTTCCCTTCACCGAACTAACAGACATTAGTAGTACAGTTATCTTAGCTATCTGGTATATATATATATTACTTTTTTGTTCCTTTTCCCCATCCCAGTTATTCTTTCCTTTCACCCTAGTATGAGCTGCTGCTTTTGACTCAACAGCACAGTTATGAGAATTAAATGAATTAATCACTGTGAAGTCCTTGAGATGGAATAGGATCATGCAAATGACAGGTGTTATCATTTTGCCCCATTATGAAGCCCTCTTATTACTTTTAATTGGAAATTCCTTTAATATTGTGTTGCTAAAGGACACATAGCATTTAGCTCAGTTTAATTAGAAGACCCCATAAGTAAACACAGAGTGGGTGAGTCAGTTGCCTCCCAATTCCAGCAGTCATTTCTCCTCAAACAAAACAAAATGCACAAGAACTCAAAAAACAAATAGATCTCTTAAGTGCTAGCTCCTTCCAAAATTCTTCCCACAAATTCCAAATTAATGGGAAATTATAGAAAAGGGATAACTTGGCAGAAAATTTCATTTCTTTGTAGCTTTCTGTGGGCTTGGAGAGAAGAAAATTATACATACGCAGATACCAAACCATTCCTTGATTAGTTGGAAATTTGAAGTAAGAATTCATGAAATACCAGAATGGGTGGACGTTGCCTATTTTCAGACAATGTGAAGGCCCATGCCCGTTACGGCTCCACACCAAAACCAGACAGACAAATAACTCTCCATGGTGTTAATGGAGGAATGACTCTATTGTCAAAACTTACGAAAGAATGGCCTTTTGTGGACCTTGAACATTTCCCTTTACCATGGTGTAGATAAAAGCCAGAGGCAGAAAATGAACAAACAGGATTTGTCACAAAGGTGATAGTCTTAATTCTGGGGGTTTAGCTAAGGCAAGGAAAAATGGCCTTGTAAATGAAAGTCTGGCTCATGCTGAGCTTCCTGAGCCCTCATGCATGGAGTCAGGATCAGAGACTTCCATCTGTGCCCAGGCCGACTGCGCATGCCCTGTTTTACAGCTCTTCCTCAGTTCATTGGTAGTTAATTGGCTAGAAAGACGCTACCATATGTGAAGGCAGATAGGGAGCATCTATTTTTGGCAGTTCCTCAACATTGCATTTCATTAAAGAAATTTTTTTTTTTCTCTCTCTTTCTGAGTGAGCAATAAGCAAAGAGCACCTTGTGGGGATTTACAAACCCCTTTAGTCAGGGTTTGGCTCATAGAATGAAAGGAGCAATTTATATGTGATTCCAGCGTTTGTTATGGAACACATATTTCAAAGATTAAACAGCTGTCCTCAGTCCAAACAGATTCTGTCAGAGAAATTGAAAACACATCCATAAATTCTCGGTCTGCAGGCTGCTTGACAGGTTGGGTCCGGGGTCCCGAGGACACTCGTTTGCCAGTAGAACATTCCTTTCCTCTGCCAGGCTCCGTGTCCCTTTCACATATCCAAAGTCTTCCACCTGTCTCCAGCCCGCAAGAACCGGCCCGGAAACTGGAGCTCGCTTTTTTCTGCAGGAGCAGGTTTCCTTTTCTGCCTGCTTTCAAACCCCAGCCGGTCCCCAGAAAGACATTTCCAGGAATGGTTGCTGGACGGTTTCTTTGAGTGCCATGGAATTTTCCCCAGGGAATTGCCACACCAAAGTGCTGCCTGGGGCCGGAGTCCCTGCTGGACATTATTGTTGTTATTATTGTTATTTTGGTATGTTTGTGCTGGATAATAATTATATTCATTTTGGGGGATTAGTTCATATATATCATATTTTGGTTATTTTTGTTACTAGTATGTGTTTGTGATACACAAGAATTTGATTCATTTGGGGGTTCAGTACATACACACATCACATCTTGATCATCTTTCCTCTGTCCTCTCCTCTTCCCTAAGCTAAGACCCCTTTCACATCTCCACAAAGTCCGCCTCCCTGTTTCCTGCCATCTATCTTCTATTTTGCTCTTTAAATTATTTATGTTTGGGTTTCTCACATAGAGAAACCATGTGGCAAGTGCAGGGACCAGGGTTTGAGCCCCTGTCCCGCATGCTGCTCCAGCCCCGCCCCCTGAGCGGGCACCCGGGAGTGGTGGCAAATAATCCCATTCCTGTGGAGGCTGAAAATAGGAAGATCACTATGAGTCCAAGCTGCACAGTGAGACCCTGTACCAAACACATAAAAAAAGAGGGAGAAGCCACGTGATGTTGAACTTTCTGTGCCTAATTTATTTCATTTAGCATTATGGTCTCAAAGACCCATCCATTTTCCTAAGCACTAAGTATTTTGCTTAGTTTTGATCCTCCTCTGTGCCCTTCCCCACCGCCAAGTTGACTGCCCTGTTTCCTATCATCTCTCCTCACATCTCCTGAACAGAACCCCGCTGGTTATTAAAGAGCCAGGGAGAAAGAGCCGGCATTGTGCAGTGGAAATGTGCTCACAGAGCATGCAGACCAGGACACTTTGGGGTGCCAGAGGACAAGTGGGTTCTGTGGTCCACTAGGAGGTGGCAGGAGTGGGAGGGTCCGGGAAGTCTCTCTTTTCATTTTCTTTTTGAAATTTCCAGTCCAGTGCCCTGGGAGAAATGAGTTAACGCTAGTGGACGATGATTGCCTCACCTGTGGGGTAGGGCCATTTCCTTACACTTAATCGTCGTGGAGAAGCTGGTGCTGCCTGGGCCGGCAATGCTGTAGGAAGCACAGGTCTGAAATGCTTCTGCTGTGGAGGCCAAATCTGCATCTCTATCACCCCAAGTGATTTGTGGGCAAAGGTTGAGAAGAACTACTTCTGGTAATAGGGCCTGCGCAGGGTGGTCTCCTGATTTGCTTCCAGTTCTAAGATCCACTGTTCTCCAAGATTCTTTCTTCCAGTGGAAAAGGGAGCAATGGCTCTAGTGATCAGGCCAAGGAAGGAGCTTGTCCCAAGAAACAAGGTAAAGAAAAGCTTGGTAGGAGGACTCCAAGTCCTGTATTTCCTGCTGCTGCTGCTCTGCCGCGTGGTCGTCTTTCAGGGGATCTCCTCCTGGGAGCTTGTGGCAGTGCACACCAGATGACTCTTTGTGGCAGGCCTGTCCTGGGCACGGTAGGATGTTGCACATCCTCTGTGGCCTCAGCCCAAGAGATGTCAGTAGTCCTTCCCCCAGTTGTGATGGCCCCAGATGTCTTCGGACATCGCCACATGACCAGGCAGGATACAAATCCTCACTTTCCTAGTCCAACTACACAGAACAAAGCGCTGTGATTTCCATTGCTTGGGAAAAGGGGCCGTTCCTTTTGTCATCGTGGTGGATTTTCTATAAAGCTAGGTAAAAATTCCTAGTGTTAAGCAAAGACTGATGGAGACTCCCCGCCTGCCTTTAAGCAGAAAGAAGCAGTTTGAAGCATGTGTGTGTGTATGAGGGGGTGCATTTTTCTTCCAGAGAACTCAGCAATGAATCTCAGCAAATCACAACCATCTTCTCTGGGAATAAGTCTTAGGACAGTTGCAAATCTCTCTCTCTCTCTTTCTCTCTCCTCCCTCCCTCCCTCCCTCTCTCCCTCTCTTTCTCTGGGGAATGAACTCAGGCCTTTTGCACTGAGCAGCACCTCAGCCCATTTCTATTTTTTACTTTGAGCGAAGGTCTCACTAAGTCTCTAAGTTGCCCAGGCTAGGCTTCAATTTGAGATTAGCCTTCCAGAGTACTGGGATTATAGGTATACACCACCAGGACTGGTCAAATGATGATTTTGAAGTGAATGACTTCACGTTTGCCCATCTGGGGGAATCATGCTGCTGCCTTCCTCACTCGCCTCTGTGCTCAGCCTGTGCACATGCATACGGAGAAAAAAACTGCTCTTTGCTTGTTACATCTCAGAAAGAATCCAGCTGCTTCCCTGAGTTGACTTTGAACATTTTTCTTTATTGAAAGCTTAGAGGAGTGGTCAGCAAATTCTAAACATTGCCAATTCAGGCTGCCACCTACTTTTGGAGACAAAGGTTATTGGAGCACAGCCATGCCCACACATTTATGTATTGTCTATGGCCATTTGTTTTTGTCTGTGGCTGCTTTTGCTCTGTAATGGCAGAGTTAAGTAATGACAGCAGGCTTCTTCCCCACAAAGCTTAGAACATTTATCATCAGGTCTTTCACAGAAAAAGTTTGTTGGCCCCTAAGATAGAGTAAATTAGAGTCACCAAATCATTGGATAGCCACAAAAAGTATTTTAACTTTCTTACACTAGGTGGAAAAAATGAAAAAAAAATCAGAAGCAAGGAGACAGACATGTGTGTCAGAGAAATAAGATTGGTTTCTTAAAGTTCTTTCCTGCCCTCCAACTTTCTCCAGCAGCTTTTTGTGCCAGAAATGTCAGTCCTGACTTAAATATTAGCAGAGGTGTTAATGACTTATGTTAAAGTTTAAATGTTTTCTCTGAGGGAAAATTAAACCTATAATTTGAGTAGCCGTGTGTCACTAACATTTGAGTGCCTTATGTCCAAGGGCTTCTCAATGGTCCAGTGAGGTAAAAATCATTACTTAAGTTCATTATTAAGAAAGAGATACTGAGGCTAAGGAGGTTAAGGGCCCTGGGGGTGGGGGTGACCTGTGGTGACTCTAACTTACTGATGTTTTAGAGTCATGCCATGAGATTCTGAATAAAGGATCTTGGGGGGGGGTCTGTTTGTGGGTCCAATGTGGGCTTAAGATTGAGAATCTTGGGATTTCAGTGACATGCTCAAGTAGGTGGCTGGTAGGAGGGAGCTCAAATTCAGCTTTTCTTAGTGACTTCGGATCCAGAACATTTTCCTCCAATATAGCAGCCACTAATTAGCTTTTTTGTCTGTTGCATTGTGATAGCTGGTGGTTCTCAAAACATGGCTCTTCCAGCAGCAGGATATGAGTCACCAGGTCGTTAGTTAGAAAGGGGGACTCTCCAGCCAACCCAGGACCTGTCAAGTCAGTAAGCCCTGAGTTAGGTCTGTCCACTTGTGCTTTAACAAGCCAGGCAGTTGCTTCAGTGGGGGTTGCAGCATGAGACCTACCAGTCTATGGGAATGGGAAAAGGGATAGCTGTGTTTTGATGAAGGCAAGGTATTAGAACCAGCACAGACACACATGCCCACACACATGTACACATGCTCATATGCACATGCACACACCCAGAGCTGGGCTGCCTCTGAGCCATGTGCCATGGTTGGGGAGGACCGCATTGAGTGTGAGAAGTGATGGGAAGAGTGAGTTTCAGACATCTGAGCAAGTGTGAAGTGAGGACAGCACATCACGAAAAGAAAATGTCTCATGGTACCCTGGGGTGGGGACCGCTCTAAAGGCGTTCCAACAGTTTGTGTATTCCTTTGTTGTGCTGGCAAGTAAGAGGTTTTTAAAATTTTATTTTTGGTTTTTAAAGTTTTGAGTTTTTTGAATCAAGCACTTTGTCGAGATGAACATTCTTGGGTGATTAAATGAGCCCCCTTGTGCTTGGAGCCAGAGCCACATTCTTTGCTTCAATTCGATCCCAGGTGCCCCTTTTTAATTGCATTTCGTATTCAACAGTGTAGCCATCCCCTTCCCAGAGAAGGCTGGCCCCTTAATCACTGCAGTGCTTTCGCCCCTGCAGCTGGGACTTCAAAGGCCTCAGAAGTCATATTGTAATGTGAGCTCCAAATTGTCCACGAGAAGGAAGCCAGACAGGCTTTATCAGTCAAGGCTCATCAAGAAGAAAGGTTATCTCAGTGTGGCATGGAGGTCAAAGAATGCTGCCTCATGCCCAAGCCTCCCACTCCAGAGTGCCGCCATTCCAGATATGCAAATCACATCAAAACATGCATAATTCAAGGGTGCACGTCAGTCTCCCAGAGGGAGGGGGCAGACACATGTGCCCAGGAAAGAACGTTTGTTTCAAGCAAACCTTCACAGCACCAGCTGATGATGGAGAAGGAAAGCAGAGAGGAGGATTCCTTCAGCCTGATGTGGGAAAGTACAAACAATGATTGCAGGCTCCAAAAAAAGGGCTGTAGATGTGTGAAGTCGCATCATCTGACCTGCGTTTTCTTTTTGTATTTACTGGACCTCAAGCATATAACTGCAATGCACAATGGTGGGGGGGGGACCATGTGAACTCATGGTTTGAGCCTGCACTTTGACATTCAAGTCAGATTCTAGGAGTTAACAAATGCAAACCCTGCTTTAAATAGTAGCTTAATTTTAAGTTCCAAAGCAGATGAATAACTTGTGCTTCTATTTTATTTCTCCAGGCTGTAGCTAATAGAGAATATTAATTTCTAACATGGGAATTCTGAGGGTGAAATTTCTGATTGGCTTTCCTGGCCAGATCTGTGTTTCTCAAGGTCAAGGATCTATGTCCCTATTCTTTCCCTTCAGTGTCTGCACAGGTACCAATTATATTGATGTGTAGCTGGGGAAGGATTTGAAGAGTGGGTAAACACCGAGAACCTCTTCTTTAGCTGTGACCTTTTAGGGTAAATCAGGAAATCTCCCTGATAGAGTTTTCTGGAGTTGTGGAGCATTTTCCCCAAAGAGACCCATCTGCTATTGTGTTGGATGGTTTGAGAGGGGCTGCTTAGATGAGAGGCCATGAACTTCCAAAGAACAAATATGAAAGTGTAGTCTGAAGACTCTCCCTGTCCTGGTGTATCTTTGATCAACCTGATCCTGCAAAGAAGTGTGGCAGACTCTAAATGCCACAGAGACTAACTGCTCAGAAAATCCATGCTGGTGACTTTACTGAACATGTCACATCAAAAGGCAAAAAATGCCCCACTGACAGGAAAGTTCTTCTGGTATTCAGAGAGAATAGAAATGAGGTTATGTTTCAGGATTTCTGGATTTGGTTAATAGATTTTGTCTTTCAAATATAAGAACTTGAAGTGATTCTGTTGCTTCAGGAGAAAAATATTCAAAAGGTGCATCTAATTAACTAGCTTGGAAGAGGAATGAAAATCCAACTCTATCTAGAGAGAGTATTATAGTCTGCAGAGAACTGGTGCAAAAATTACTCTCAGCCGTGCATCCAAGATGGCTGCAGTTCCTCAGTGCAGATACTTCCTAAGGCAGATTCTGGGGCTTAGGCAAATCCAAGGATTCTGTGTGGAATGAGTTCTCCCAAGGAATTAGGAGTATGCTACTCCAAAGCGTGCAGCTGTGGCATGTTGCTTATTATGAATTGAAGACACTCAAAAAAAGAGATGAAATTCCCATGTGAAACATGTCTTTCTTACAGAAAATGAAGTAGTGTTCTTATCATCAGTGATAGGAAGCTGAAACCAAGAGAAATCTGTACAAACCTTGCTAAAATAGCTCTCATATTTGAAGCCTCCCCACATAATCTAATCACTTTTTTATAGTTCATTGTGTTTTGTCCAATCCAACATATAGTTTTTGTCTAATTCAATATATGTAGTGATTGAGACTAGCTGCTTCTATGAGTCTTCATTCCTTATGCCTCATAAAACTTGCATTAAATAAGTGCATGCTTTTCTCCTGTTAATTTATCTTATGTTATTTGTCCACCCCAGCAAGGACCCTAACAGGATGGAGGTGCAGTGTTGCTGCTTCTACAGATCCTTTCTTGAAATTGAAGGAACTTAGAACAAAATGTTGGAGAATGATTTTGGAAGAATAAACCTTCTCATTTACATTCTATAGAAAAGAAGAAGACTATGCATGCTGTAACATCTCACATCATTAACAAGCCAATAAATTGCACTTTACAGCTGATGATGCCAAGTTGCCTTACTAGATGTCAACTCTTGCAGTCGATAGTAGCTGGAAGGCGCATGGTAACCCCATCTTCTTTCTGGAAGAATCCATTGGTAAAACCCAGAAGACCTAAGAGAATGCAAACATTTCATTTATGTTACCTTTTGGTGTTCAGGGCTAAAAGGTGAAGCCACCTTGGTTTCTCTTCCCTTTATCTTTCCTTCTAGGTAGCTAGCTCTATCTCACTACCCCACACCATATGCGAGATCCGAAATGCCATTTTGCTCCAGCATGCAGCAATCAAAGTGTGTGCAACTACCTAGAATTCTCAAATTTTTCAGAGGGCAAAAGCTCCAAATTTAATCTCTAGTCTGAGTTCCTATCACTTCTCATGACTCAGGTGTTGGGGAAATCTACAGCCTCATCCTCTAGAGACTAAGGGTCTGAGAAGCTGTGACAGAGAACTGCATCTTGATGAAGGAGAATTACTTTAGCTGGGATCTGATTTAGGATCTCATGATGTATGGTCACCATTCCCACAGAGGGAAAGTTAGCTAAAATTACCTCCTCTGCAGTCTTCCTTTCCACTGGGCTGACATTGTGTTATGGTTTTGATCAAGAATATTTCCCTGAATGCTCTCAGAGGTGGGGCTTCTACAGAGGCAGATTGCTGGGGACACATGTCACATTTTACACAATGGCAGATGGGGGCTCTTTTGGGAAAATGCTGCACAACTCCAGAAAACTCTGTCAGGGGGATTCTCCTGATTTATCCAGAATGGTCACAGCTAAAGAAGAGGTTCTCAGTGTTTTGCACTCTTTGAATGCTTCCACTGCTACTCATCCATGTACTTGGTACCTGAGCTGACACTGAAGAAAGACCATGGGAGGGGGCCGGGGAGACAGCTCAGTGGAATAAGCGTTTCCCTGGCAAGCGCAGGAGTCTGAGTTCAATCCTTGGTTCCGCAAAAAAAAAAAAAAAAAAAGAAAGAAAGAGCATGGGGCCTGCGAGGGCCTGTTGCCATCCCTGGCTACTCCCTGCTGGATCTCTTTCTGGTTTGCATGAGCTGAGCAGTTTCCCTAAGAGGCCACTCTGCCATGTTAGCTGTAGACTGGGGAACGCATACTGAGGCTTCTGAACTGCGATCCAAATCAACCATTCCTGTAAGTTGCTGGTGTCAAGTATTTTGTTCCAGTGATGAGGAAAGTGACTAAGACAAATGGAGAGGATCCAGAGGGACTACAGAGGCCCACTTGCCAGTAAGACATGTAAGTAAGAAACCAAATTCCCTGGTATTGAGTCATTTTCCACTTTGAGTCAGTTTGATAAATTCCTAGATGTGAAGAATCCAGCTAGTAGCAGTTCACACAAGAGCTGATGGTTACATTTACTGCAGGAGCCCTGGGAGTCATTTGATGTCATAGTTATAAGTGGAAATCAGCGATGGTAGGAATATTTGCATTGAAGAAATTGGCAGATAGTATAAACCAGATCCTATTAATATGTACCATCACATCACTGATAGGGAATAGATCATTTTCCTCATTGCTATATTCTAAAACTTCATAACCTGATGTATTATATATTTATATCACCCAAAAATTGTTTGTGGGTAAGAATCAAGGTAAAACTCAAATAAATCAAAAGAAGAATAATAAAAGGATGAAAATAATATTTAGGTTTAGATGGAACATGTGATAAAGGGAAAATAACAGTTTATTTTTGTAATCTTTTGTTTATTTACTTATTTGGTATAGGGTCTTCTCATGAAGCTCAGAATCAAAGTGATCCTTCTGTTTCAGATTCCCCAGTGCTGGGACTACAGATGTGTGCCATCATGCCCAGTTTCCATAGTCAGCACAGCATGCACAGGGTTCCAGGGCTGGCAGGGCATGCAGTACCGGGAATCGAACCTGGATCCTTCTACTTGCCAGGCAGGTACTTAGACTGCTGAGCTATCTCTCCAGCCCCCAAAATAACAGTTTAATCTTTGCCTGTTTGAAATAGGAATATTTGGGGCTAGGAGTATATTTTTGTGTCTTGTGTCTCTTTAAAAGTTTCACGTCTTTGGCTTCCTTTACCTTCCTGTGACTCAACAGATTGTCATTGGCCCCTCTGGACATGTCTTCCAAAGTGTAGTGATTCTTCCCCTGTTCCCAAACATTCCATAGTGATAGGCATCATGGCCAGGGGCTTATTTTCTTCATAGTCCTTGAAAGAATCCTGAGGCCATTAGAAGGGATTGTCTTCCATTGGTATTCCCTAACAGCAGGCCTTGAAACAAAGTGCAAGTTATTTATTTGGGATATAATGCCAGGAGAGAGTGTGAGGGAGTATGGGAAGAAGTGAAGTAGAAAAGGGCAGGTAGACAAAAGAAAGAGTTTTTATTCCTCATATTGATCCTGTGGGTAGCTGGAAGAAGTGGGAGGTTGTGAAGAACTTGCATTTCACAGTGTTGCTCCAAAAAGCACACGGAGACTGAGATCTATTAGTTCTTTTCAGTGAGTGATGAGTGTAGCACTGTGGGCCCAGGATTGCTGTAGCCTGTCTAGATAATCAGACTGGCCCTAGCCTTTCATTTCCTCAACCTTGGGAATCTCTTTATTCTGCCAAGACTTTCTAGCTTCATCTGAGGTGAGCTCACTCCTTTATTCTGACCTCTCAGTTTGGACTTCACAAGTTGCCCTTTAACTCCAGTCTCACACTCACCATGACTTTTGCATGCATTTAACTCCCTTCAGTGCACCATGTAGGAGAAGCAAGATTTAAATCACAGTGTCAAATCCTACATAATGGGAAGATTCTTTTTTATGATGTAACATCATTAGGTCAACTTGGATTAAATACATGTTTTGCTGGCATTTCTTCACTGTAGTAGCAAAACTTGCTTCCAAAGATGTCCCCATCCTAGGCCTCAGAAGACAAACACACCATTCTACATGGCAAAAGGCAGTTGGCACATGTCATTGTGTTGAGTTCAAGATCGGGAGATATCTAGGTTATCCAAGTGTGATCATAAGGGGACTGATAAGAGGGAAGGCAAAGTCCAGAGTCAGAGAAGGAGGAGCAGTGATGGGGGTAGATGGGAGGATGTGGACACATGGGCCCAGAGCCGTGGGAAGCTTCTAAAAATTGGAAATGGCCAGGAAGAGATTCCTCCCCAAAGCCCTCAGAACTAATATATAGCTGTGCCAAACCATTACTCTTTGCTCATAAGATTCATTTAACTTTCTGCCTTCTAGAATTGTAAGACAGTAAGTTTGTGTTGTTTTAAGCCTCCAAATTTATGGTAACTTGTTACAACAGCAATATGAAACTGTGTGTTCAAGTCTTCAAGATTATGGATTTTTATTTGTTTTGGGGGAATCCACTGTAATTGTGATGGTTGGCTGTCTTTCTCACTTGGTTGCAGATGTAAGCTTTGTGGATTAAGTGCGACCAAATCAAGGGCTGTGTTGGCTACTCTCTGAGGCCTGCTCTCATTAATCAGCTGGCAGTTTCACAGGGCAGAGATTCTGACCTCACACATTTGTGGTAGGCTATTGCTAGAAGGAAATTGGCTATTGACGTCAACCACTGACTGTGGCCTAGTTATTTCTGGATTAACGGCTGCTTTTGATTACCTACACTATTTTGGGGGATAATCTTTCATCCAGTTAATTAAACATTCTCTTTCAAACATGTTCTGCATTGGTCACTGGAAATCACAAGATTTTACACAATCCCTCCTCCAGCAGCACCTTCAAAGCACAGATAACTTTTATGTGCTCACCAAATGCATAGTAACAACAAATACTTCATGAACACTTTCCCACGTTAGCCAGACTTCAGGCTAAATACTTGTCATATTCATTACATTTTGGAATATGTACTCTAAGCTGAATGCACCATGGCTCTCCCCATTTTACAGGCAAGGAAATGAAGACCAGGGAGGTCTTGTGATTCATGGGGGCCCACACGACTTAGACACATCACAACTTGCTTCTGAAGCCAGGCAGTCTGTTTTTCAATCCAGTGCTTCTAACAAGCAGTGGTTTTTTATGCTGCTACTGAAAGTGGTCCAAACTTACACCTAGAAATAGAGAATTACAACTGAAGTTAGTATCTTGTTTTGTTTTGTTTTTGTGGTAGTGGAAGAATCCAAGAGCTAGGAGATGGGAAGGGGTTCTTTGCTAACTGTTACAGTTTCTTTTGGGACAAAGCTTGGGTAATGACAAGGACCTTGTCTATGTCATGGGCTTGTGTTCCTTTTTCTTTCCAGAGTACAGAACTTCACCTTTACTTTGAAAAGAAGCAAAGATTAGAATCCTCTTGATGTTTAGTAATCAGAATGAATTGAAAATATTTCCTTCTGAAGTTCATTGGTGGTGCAGAGAGAAGTCCTAACCAACAAAAGAGCCACTTGTTATTTTAGCGTTTCAACTCCCTCATTTTAGCTGTAGTACCTATCTGATTCTCCTGTTGATGATTTTGTGCTGCTGTTGAAGTGATCTGACAGCTGCGTAGCTTTAATAAAGCTCCAGCACGCCTTCCTTTTCTGTTACCAGCTATAATGCCAACACGGTGCTTCTTGAACAGGGACAGTCTTGCTCCTCAGAGCACAGTTGGCAGTATCTGCAGACATTTTTGGTTCTCACAACTGAGGGAATATGCTAATGGGATCTGCTGGATTGCATTAGTTTCCTTATAGCACCATATGATTAAACCGCCACAACTTTGATGACCTAAGATAATGAAAGTTTATTCTCTCACATTTTTTGGAGGCCAGAAGTCACAAATCAAGATATAGCCAGGGTTCTCCCTTCTGGAGACTGCAAGGCAGAACAATTGCTGTGTGCTTTTCCTAGATTGTAATGGCTGCTGGCAATCCTTGACATTCCATGGTTTGTGACAACCTAATGCCAAGTTTGGCTTCTGGTTTTGCACAGCACTCTCTTTGTCTTGCATCTCAAATCTCCTCTTTTCTCTTATAAGGATGTCTGCATTGGATGCAGGACCTACCCTAAATCCAGGCTGAGCTCATCTGGAGATCCTTAACTTGATTACATCTGCAACGACAAATGCCATATCCAAATAAGGTCACATTCACAGGTACTGGGTGTTATGCCTTGGCCATACATTTTGGGAGAACATTATGTGGCTTGCTACATAAATAGAGGCCAGGGATGGTGCAAAACATCCCACAATGCCCAGAACAGCCTTGTAACTATGAGGTTGGCAAACCCTGCTCTGCCCCAAGTCAGATATTCAGCTGTGGCGGAGAACACCTCCTGCTGGGCTTCAAGCTGTCCACCCATCCATGTCACACTGGGTGACCTGGTGCAAGCAATGCTGCCAGATGCCAGCTGACACCTCTGTGTTCTGTAGTGGGAACAATTATTTCCAATACATAGAGGCCATCTGTGCCCAGTAGGTGGCATTCAAATACCCTATGTAACTAAGCCTGGCTCACAGATGACACAAAAGGTAAAGAATTAATGCAACTATCAGAAGTGTGTGAATTCAGGTATACAGACCTGTAAGTGGCACATCTCACTCTTAAATACAAAATCCAAATCTCTGATTTCTTAACACAGTTTTTTCCTTCTCCAGCTGCTTTCTTACTTAGAGTAATTCAGATTACTCTATTTGGATAGAGTGACAATTTATACTACAAGTTCTAAACTTGTCTGGAAAGGGCCTGATAATAACTATTTTGTGCTTTGTGGGGTCAAGAGGCAAAATGGAGGCTATTGCATGGACTCTGATATAGTAAGGAAGAGAACTCATGCCACCCCTTACTCCATTTGGCTGGGAGATTTGTTTTGGGTAATGGCAACTATGTACCCAGCTGCAGTTTGCAGGGTTGAAGTGTGGCTCCAGAAGGAGGCAAGTGGTGAGTATAATAGTGGAAGGCTTACTCCCTCTCTGCCCTGGTGACACCCAGACCCTGGTATATTCATCCCTCTTCCTATAGATCTGGGGCATTCAACTTGAGCAGCGGACCAGAGGATTCCTGGACTTTTGGGGGCCCAGAAGTTGCCAGCATCAGAAGCCTTAGGGTGTTTATGGGGGCTACAATAGCCCTTGAACAGCAGCCACTGGCCTGGAAGTTAGGTTCTGGGAGCAGAGGCAGAATTAAGGGCGGATGGAGACGCTCTGGCTGGTCTCAAGGTGCACAGTGCCAGGCTGTTCCAAATGTCTTTGGGTTACACAATCATAGGCCAACCATCTGACACCCTCGTTCTAAGTCAGTCTGGGTCAAAGATCAGAAACATGGGTGCAATTCAGCTTCCCTAGGCAAAGGGATCTGCAGGCCAAAGAGGTACCTAGAATCAGAGAGCAGAAAGGAATTTTTTTGTCCTTTTTACTTTAAAGTTTAGCTCCTCTACTCCTTGTATACCTTTAGTCATCTTATTTGTGTATACAACCCTGCAAAAATTCATATTCAATTTATTTTTGTGATATATAGTTTAGTTTTGACAAACTAATGTTTTGGGAATAGTGACCACTGAATTTATCTTTTCTGTTACCATATAATCCTCAAAGACAAATACTAGAAGCAGTATGCTTGGAAAGAATAAAAGACCAGCAAACTTCAGCATCGAAAGTTTTAAATGTCATGAGCTGCACTCCACATGAGCCAACCATCCAGTATTTGCAATACAGATGCTTTGGGTGAGACAAAAATGCATTGCTAAGAAGCCCTAGAAAGTTCTCTGCTCTCACAGAAGTGATCACTCTCTGACAGGAAGTATTCTTCCCTTGCTTAAAAGTATCAGACTCTTCCCCCCAATTAAAATACCCAATGCAAAAATGGACATCTGAAATAAACACTTTCCAGATGCAGAAATAGAAAAGGCATACAAATATATGAAAAAAATGTTCAACATCACTGGCCGTTAAAATAACACTGAGATTCTATCTCATCCTAGAAAGAATGGTTATCATCAAGAAATCAATCAATAACAAATACTGGTGGGGCTGTGGGGGAAAAGAGAACTCTTCTTCACTGCTGGTGGAGTGTAGACTGGTCCAACCACTGTGGAAATCAGTGTAGAGATTCCTCAAAAAATTAGGATTTTGGGCCTGTGGTTTACCTCAGTTGTTTAAGCACCTGCTTGGGCAAACCAAGTCAGGCATGGGGGACCGCAGTTTGATCCTCAGCTCCACATGCCTTACCAGACCCACCCTTACGGCAGCATGAGCCAGAAAAGAAAATCCTTCCCAACTTTTGGGCTGGCCAAATAGCTCAGTGGATTAAAACACCGATTTAGGCTGACGCAGGGGCTGGGAGTTTGATCCCCAGGCCTGCCATGTTGTGCCCACCCCCAGGGCACCCTGAGACAGTGATTGAGCCTGGGTGTGGTGGTACACTCCTGCAATCCCAGCACTTGGGAGGCTGTAAATGGCAGGAGCACTATGAGTCTGATCTACCCAGTGAGACCCTGTAGACCCTTTCTTAAATCAAAAAACCAAACCAAACCAAACCAAAAACAACTATGATTTGAGGTCCCATTCCACCCAGCTATTTCCCTTCTGGGTATCTTCCCAGAAGAATTAAAAACATCACACCACAGAAATATATGTGTTCCCATGTTTATGGCAAAACAATTTGTCATACTTAAATCTTGGAAATAACCCAACTACCCATCAACTGAGTAATGGATAAAAAAGATATGATATTTTTATATAATGAAATACACTCAGTCACAAAGAAGGGTGAACTGGAGATTTTTTTTATAGGTAAATGGGTACAACTCAAGACCACACTTGTAAGTGAAGTGAAACAGATACACATGTGTAAACATCGTATTCTCTCCTTGAGTAACTAATTTAAACATGATGATACACAATATATTGGCCATTGCTAGTCTCCTATTATCTACTTTTGAAATTTTGTTTTATTTTATTTTTAAAAATAAAAAAGGGTGTCTGCTTTTTCCATTCATTATATGTTCTAGGTATTATTTCTTTGTCTGGGGGACAGTTGGCTAATTTTTTTGTACTCTATATGTTGTCTTTTAACAGTATTAATAACTTCTTTTGTTGAGCACAAGTGTCTTAATACTATGAAATCCTGGTTGTTTATTCTTTGGAGTATTTCTCAAGCAATTAAGGTTTTGCTCATGAACTGTTTGACAATATCTATGTTTTCAACAGTTTTATCTATTCGCTCTTCCAGCAGATTTAGTGTTTCTGTTTTAAGATTTATATGTTTGGTCCATTTTGATGTTAATTTGGTGCATGGAAATAAACATAGATCTCATTTTAATCTTCAGCATGTGGAAAGTCAGTTTTTTCTGCACCATTTGTTAAAGAGGCTGTCTTTCTTCCAGTGAACATATTTGGCCCCTTGTGAAAGAAAGGGTTGCTGGGTATGCTTGAAAATGCTCAAATGTGAAGGGGAACTAGGAAAGGTGGAGGAGGAAAAGGAGGAAGGGGAAAAAAAGAGAAAAGAAAGAATAAAATGGAGACAAATGTTTTGTAAATAAGGAAGGGAAGACGGGTTGAAGGGAGTGATAGAGAGTGGGGAAAGAAGAATCAAGATATAGCATACACAGGTACAAATTCCCTATGATGAATGTTATCGTTACCTATATCTGAAATATACCAATGAAATTAATCAATTAAAAAATCTTTCACCACATTGCTTTTCAACATGGAAGCACTATTTCTAATTTTATTCTGCTGGCTTTATGTTGCATCCTCCTTCGGCTGACCACTTACCAGTCTTCTCCAGGGCAGTTTCAATCAGGTTCCTGGCACATCAGCTCTTACGCATGTTCCCTGAGTATGTGTGGGAGGAGACAGAGGGGCAGGAGCCAGCGAGGATACTTCTGCTTCCTAGAGCTGACTGGGAGCTGGAACGACGTGGAAATGGAAGTGGTGGTGTGGGGCTGAGGGCGATGGGTGGTTTAAGAGAATGGAAAAGAAGGTGCTGGTGATGCGTTCTTTTTTGGCTGAAAATAAAAAAAACCCAACTGAAACTCAAAAAAAAAAAAATACACAAACACACAAAGAAAGAAAAAAAAGAAAATTTATAATTTTGTTGGCTCAAGGAATTAGGGAGTCACTTCAGCCTATAGCTGGCTCAGGTTATACTAGCACTGATGTCCATCAAAGATTGAGTGCCTCCCTGAAGGAGGCTGGGACAAAGGTTTGTAGTTGGTAGTTTGAAAGCAGCCCAGGGCATGTAGAAGAGCTGAGAAGGCATTAATGAATTGGCTGGCACCGTGGGAAGCAGAAGTTTGGTTCCATGGGATCTTTAGGGGAGCTCTGTGGAATTGATTTCAATACTGTCCTTTCAAGGGAACAAAGAAGGAGGGAATATTGATTTATTGTCTTTGTCCCATTTCCAGGACTGGCCATGTGGGTCCTAGATCTCTCCCCCCCAGCATTCATGGGCTGCACATTTGAGTGCTGAGTACGTTCCACAGGTGTCTCCCAAGAGGTCAGCCTCAGGGTAGAAAGCGAATTTTCTGCAGCCTCAGAGGGGTGTAGGTGGTGAACATCGCTGGAGTGCACCTGTGGAAGGCTGCGCAAAGCTGCATGGAACCACTCTCAGTAGCAGTGGGTGGAATGCGAGCAGAGGCCAAGAGGATTTCAAGCGGCCCAGAAAGATGTCTTAGCCATCATCAGTGTGTCTCATCTCCCTGGCTCTTGGTCTTGACTCTGTTTGCCTCTGTCTGGGTCTCAGGCAGGTTTATCCACATAGTGGCAAGATGTCCTTAATGGCTGTATGGTCCTTATAGTTTCTTATTGCGGAGAAAGACAGAGCTGGCAACCCCCTACCTAATGTATGAAACTGATACCCCTTATGCCTCCTTAGGGTATGTGGTCAACCCTGTGGCAAGGGAGGCAAAGGGCATCTAGTTTTTGCCCTGTTCGAACACCTTGTAGTTGAGTGTGGAGCTGCTTGCCAATGGAAATGTGGCTGCTCGTGATACATGGAGAATTGCTGCTCAGATCCTGATTCAAGCTTCAAGAGGAAACTTGCTGCTAAGCAAGTTGAAAATGTACTTGGCTGACTGCCTCACTTTGGAGCCAAGGGTATGCTCTTCTAGGGTAGTTCTGGCCAAAGGTGCTAAGCAAGAAAGTGTACGAAGGCTCTGGCTCTGTGCGCCCAATGTAAGACTCACCTACAGACATCTACTCTGATGCTCCCTATTGAATCGGTGGAGAAGTTGCCATGTTAGCATCAGAAGCTGGACACTTACTCGGCCCAATGCTGCTTCCTGTCTTTTCTTTTTCAGGTGGTTTTCTCCAATATACCTGTCATATTCACAGCTCCTCTCAGGGTTGCTTCCTGATGAACTCAACCAGTACAACAGGAAGGTGAAGAAACACCCACTATTCCTCTAGGGGCTCAGAGAACTTAAAAGATGAAGGAGGGAAGGAAGCAAAGGAGGGATGAAAAAAGGAGTGGAAGAAGGAAGAAGAGATTATGAAGCACACTGAAAAAGCCCAGATGCAGCTAAGAGCTGCTTCTGCTCAGGGAAGCTTTGACTCCATGAAGTCCCTCCTATAGAGCTACATGGATTTCGGTGATGAGCCCACACCAGTTGTCTTCTGTTGACAGTGTATTAGAGAAGGGGAGGGAGCTCCTTTGCATAGGGACTGGCCTTGCTAAACTGGAGAGCCACGGTCAGAGGAAGAGTTAAAAAAAAAAAAACAAAAACATTATTACCCTAGACCTGCATATTCTCATTTCTCTGAGACTACTCTGTCTAATGTATCTCCAAACACCTGGTATGTGCATCACTGGCCTTAGGTTTACAAATTGGGAGTGAGTTTTATGAGAAGGTGGCACATAAAATTATGGGTCTATAAATGATCATCATAAGCCAGCCAAGTAAAAGGCATAAATTCCAAGCCAGATCATATGAAAAAACTGAGAAGAAATTGCTGTTATTTTCACTGGCACGCAAACAAAACTGAACAAAATCCTTATTCTTCTGCGTGTCGAGGAGTCAGAATGCATTGCCGTAATGGCTTCTTGTGCTGACTTGTAATGGAGCGGCACAGACATTTCAGTATGTCAATCTGACTTCTGATCTTAGAGGTTTGATATGAATAATAATAAAACTTTTCCTGTGGTTTCTTCATTCCAAAAATCCAGTCTGCATTTTGAGAAGTGTCATAATGCTTTTCTTGAGGGATTAAGGGGTAAATTCAAGGCAAACACTGTTACAATCATGTTTAAATAACCCAGTAGCTTAAAGAATTGAGCTTGCTATATTTTATTCCCTGCTAAATCACAAACTAACGAAGGTGAATGATTTTAGCTCACATAAAACCTATTCTGATCTTGGTAAGATTTGGAGTTATACCAGCATCATCTTAGAGAGTTACCTCCAGGAAGCAATAGTAAACTATTTCATTATGTTACCTTCCTCCTAAAGAAACAGTTTCTTTAGAAATGTCAAGAATTATCTGATGGTGGTGAGGAATTGTGGGTCCATCCAGAACAGAACTGTTTACTCACACAGAGAGCTACAAGAGCTGAGCAGAGGTGGTGAACTGACTGTTTAGGTGATGCAAGGTGGGGCATGTTGATGAGTTTTTTTTTTTTTTTTTTTTTTTTTGGTGGAACCAGGGCTTCAACTCAGGCCCTTGCGCTTGTGCCAGGGAAGCGCTTATTCCACTGAGCCATCTCCCTGGCCCCAAGTTTGGGATTTTCAATAATAGAAAGCAAATTTTCTTAATATCATTAGAGATAGAATTCTTAAGAATTCTGTCAAGCTAGTTAAATACCTAAAAGACTGAGGAATAACACAGAACATAAAAAGAAGCAAGCAGGCTGTAATGGGTATGCCAGCCATCCTGAAGCCTCTTTCCTGAACCAGACATTTAGAGGCATTGGCTTGGACATGGAAAGGTTAAGTAGATAGTCGTAAAGTAGAATTGAGGTCAGTGGATTGTCTTAAGGCTACTCCACCCAAGACATGATGACTCTGATAAATCATACAACTCAATAATATTTATCATCAAGAAAACAGTATCAACAGTACAATGCTTGTACTTGTCAGATTATTTCTCCCTTCTTCCTGGATGAACACACTAGCATTTTTCTCCTATTAAAATTTTCTAGTTTTCAGGTAGAGTAGCATCATCTTACTTACAAATAATAGCATGTCAAGTGAAAATATGTTATACAGTGGAGTAACTTGTAATTGCTTTCTAGAGCTCCTTCTCTGAGATGATGCAAGCATAATTCTGGATATTTGTATGATTAGGGATAACTTCCCCTCCTTGATAATCTAAACTATTTCACTGTTTTATGAGAATGTTTACATTCACATTTCAAAGTATTAAGGGGTTTTCTATAGTCTCTTTTATTTTCTGCAGTATTCTAAGTAAGAATTCCATAGTAATAGCACTGATTTTTAATCTCTCTCTAAAGGTTATCTCTCAAGTGAGAAGATTTGTTCATTCCAGGGTGGAATGCTAGGTAAATCAAGGCCTATTGGCAGCAACATTTATTTCATTTGGTAAAACAGTGATAGGGATAGTGGTGTCAGCTTATGGCTTTATTCTTCTCCCTTGAAGCAGCAAAGGGAAAGGCTTTTGTCCCCTTTCTCTAATAGAATCATTAAGATAGCAAGCCACAATGTGGGAACAAAGGCAGCTTTATCTCAGCAATGTTATGTTATTGCTTGTGTCTAGATGTCACCCCAGAATCTTGTGTAGTTATAGGTGGAGCTTTTTTACAGGTGGATGGATCTAGAGTTTGTGATACTGGGATTGATTTATGGTGCAATGCTAGGCTCAAGGGAACTGGGATTGAGGGTGCCCTAAGCATCCTGGGTAAGATATAAGGGACAGAAAGAGCTGTATTCTTTCTCTTATTTGTTTTGATGCCTTCTGACTTCCACAAACTGTTTCTCCTCTGTGATGCTTAACTATAATGAAGCCAGTCAATTATGGACTAAAAGCTCTATAAACTGAGCTAAATAAATCTTTCCTCCTTTAACTTTGGATGTTGATATTTTGTCTCAAAATTACAAAATGTAACTAAAAATATTATTTATCTCCTTTGCTCTCTCCAGTATGTTTAAATGATACTTTTGGTTAAAACAATGGTCTTGTAGCACCTTGCAATGACACAAATGTCAGTTTAGGAACAATCCCTTGTTTGCCAGGAGGAAGGAAGGTGGGTGCAGTGCCAATGACTTAAAGCCCATGTGTGGTTAATCTCTCACTTAGCCAATGATTTTCCAGCTCAATGCTGTGTGCCTCGAGGTCCAGATCTCTCCCAGACTCTTTCATCACCCATTTACACACACACTCCTCCTAACTTCCTGATGTGATCCATATTATGTGAGCATTGCTTCTTTAACTCTCTGCAAACAGTGTTGATTTCCTTTATACGGAAAATACAGTTCATATTCATCAAACTTACAACTTGCTCCCCTATACTTCCCAGCTTGCTTTGAAGTGACATGTAGGCCATCTGACAACTTGCAGCGAGTGAATTATGTGAGAAAATGTCATGTGTTACTTATGGGCCAAGGAAGTGGAGAGCTGCAGTGCCTCTTCTAGGCCTCTCTTTCCTGACAATGGCAACCTGGGAATTCACATATTGAGATGGCAGCATCACCAGATGGAAGAAATGTGTGTCCCTGTGTCACCAGATGGAGATTGCTGTGCTCTGGCCAACTTGCATTGGACATCATGTAAGTGAGAAGCAAACTTATGTTTAAGCCTTTGAAATTTTTGTTAATGCAGTACAGCTAATCCAGTACCAACTATAGTTTATGCCCATACTTTTGCAAAACATACATTGTATTCTCTATGAGCTGATTACAGGTACATTGAAGGTCTGGCCACCCCTGACTCAGTTATATGAAAAATGAGAATAGACTAATTGGGTGTAGCAGCACATGCCTATAGTCCCCGGAATTTGCAAAGCTGACGAGAGAGGATTCTGAGTGAAAGGCCAGCTTGGGGAACAGAGTGAAGCCCATTTCAAACAAACAAAAAACAAAATAGAACAACAGAAACTAAACCAGAATAGGCTAGGTAGTAAAACATTCTGGTTATCCTCCTTTAGTGCCTAAATAGACAAAAACAAATAAGCAAATATACACTGAACTTTTATTGTCCATGCAGTCTTCTAAGCTAAGCAGCCTCTCAGCGATTAGGCAGTTCATCCATCCACAACTGGGAAACACTACATCTGCACAGATATTTGCTAGATGAGTCAGAGTTTGCCTAAAGGTAGAGTTGGGGAGTGTCTTTGCTTGCAGGGGAATGAACGTGGGGAAAACTGCATTTGCAAAATCTTTCCGCATTCTTCTCTTTCATCCTAAAGTAGTGAACCATGACGCCGGATGAGGCATATCCTGTTGCTTATTTCAGCTGAGGTTTCAACACTGAGAAAATGTGGCAAATCCTATATTCTAGAGAGGGATATTTCATGGCTGTAAGACAATAAGAAAATGTTAATAATCTTTTTTCCACTAAGATAAAATATGTAAGATCATTAACTTATAAAGAAAAATGGTTATTGTGGCTCACAGTTTTGGAGATTCCAGCCTACTACCAGGTGGACACTCATTTTGGGACCCTGGGAAACATGCCTAATGGCAATGGCAAGGAAGTTGGTTGAGCAAGCTTCTCACATCATGGCTAGGAATCAAAAATGGAAGAAAGACTAGGGTTCCACAATATGCTTTAAGCACACTCCCCCAGTGACCTGGGAATTCCTATGAAGTCCCACATCCTACTCCATCATATCCCAATTGCATCACCCTGGGGAATCACGCCTTTAATTTGTGAACCTTTGGGGGAATATTTAACACCCAAACAATAAGAAGGAGATTATTTGTAGAAAAGAGATTATGTGTGTAGAAGCAAGCCTTTTGTCTGTTACCTCAAAGATGTGTGAGGGTGACTGAGGGTTGATTGAAGAAAATGCAGATGCTGTGTAGTGGCTAGAGCTTCTTTCTATTCCATGCTGCTCTCTGGATGGTTGTTGAGGGAAAGAAACATATTCTCCAGCTATAGGAACAGAAGAGAGCTTATAGTGAAAGTTAATGGAAAATATGGGTAAGAGTTCCCTAAAGCTCAGAGGAACACTTGCTGTCTGACACTTATCTGGCCATGTCTAATGTTTGTGAGATCAAGGAAGAAAAGAGGGCTGGCACATGAGCTGCTGGAAGAGTGAATGTTTAGGTTGGCAGAGGGTCTGATTTCTAATGGGATAAGTACTTAAGAAAGGACTCTCCTCTGTTTTATTTTTGTATCTTAGCGAAGGATCTATAGGGTGTTCAGGGTCTCACTACTAGATTGGACTTGTAGTGATCCATCTGTGTACAGTCTCCCAAGAGCTGGAATTACAGATGTGCACCACCATGCCCAGTCTCAGTTGCCATCTCATCATGCTCTGGGGGCAGGGCTGGCACAGCAGGCCTGTGGATTGAACCTCTGGCCCCTGTGCCTGCTTGCAGGTACTTTAATCTGCTGAGCTATTTGGCCAGCCTCAATAAAGGGTTCCTGTCAAGGACACTGCTTGTCTTGAAGAGCCAGGCAGAAAGAGCCAGCAGGGAACAAAGAAGTGGGAAGTTGCCTAAAGAGAGCAGGTGTCATGTCTGTATGTGTACCCCAAAGTCAAATATTGAAATTTAATTTGAAATATGATAGGGCCTATGGAGGTCACTCTGTTCTTCTCAGTTCCTCTACCATGTGACGAAACAACATTCTTCCCACTGCAAGAGCTAGTATTCAGGATGTCATCTTAGAAGCGAAGACTGAGTCTTCACCAGACACCAAGCCAGGAAGACATTGACTTTCACACCTCCAGAGCTGTGCTGAATGAATTTCTGTTGTTTATGAATGACCACTCAGATATTACAGTAACATGATGAACTAAACAAGCATACCATCCTGTGAGCAAAAGAAGTTGCTGTGTGCATCTGCTATACTACTAGACATAAGCAGACAGTGTAACAAGGCCTTTTCTACACTGAAATTTACATCTTTGCACCTATTCATCTCAGACTAGCCTGAGCCAACATGATTAATAGGGTCTAGGAACAGCTAAATAAAGTAGAGAGCAATTAGAGTGACCAGTCTTCCCACAAACCTTCCTCCAAGTATCCTAGTCTGAGTCTGGTGCATACTCTCAGGCAGTTTGCATCTTTGAATTAGATGAGTACTGATAGCTTTGTTTTTAGGCTACTTTCAAGTCCAATATCTGCAGATTTATCAGTGGAAATGAATAAAGGTCTAGCTCAGCTTGGGCATCACCAAGAACAGGTCATTCAGTATTTTGCGTGTATCAGGAATGATTTTCATGACATGATCACTCTTTGTCTTAACTGATGTGTTCTGTTAGTCTTTATGGTTTAAATATGAAATGTCCCCTAAGAATCATGTATTGAGATCTTGCCCCACTAATTGCAGCAATATTCTGAAGTGAGGGTTTTGATAGATGATTAGATAATGTGGACACAAGTCTGATTAATGGATTGAATCACTGATGAGTTCACAGCTCAGTGTGCTGTTCTTAGGCTTAGTGTGTTTGTTTTTAGGCTACTTTCAAATCCAGTATCTGCAGATTTATCAGTGGAAATGAATAAAGGTCTAGCTCAGCTTGGGCATCACCAAGAACAGGTCATTCAGTATTTTGTGTGTATCAGGAATGATTTTCATGACATGATCACTCTTTGTCTTAACTGATGTGTTCTGTTAGTCTTTATGATTTAAATATGAAATGTCCCCTAAGAATCATGTATTGAGATCTTGCCCCACTAATTGCAGCAATATTCTGAAGTGAGGGTTTTGATAGATGATTAGATAATGTGGACACAAGTCTGATTAATGGATTGAATCACTGATGAGCTCACAGCTCAGTGTGCTGTTCTCAGGTGGGGCCTGGTTGCAGGAAGCAGGTCACCAGGGTGAGCCTTCGAAGGGTACTTCTTGTCCTGGGTTACTTCCTAAACCTTCCTTATTCTCTGTTTCGGTGCCCAGCTTTTCTCCACCATGACGTTTCTGCATTGGAGCCACAGAGCTACAGACTGAAACCTCTGACATCATGAACCAAAATAAAACTCTTCTCTTCTGTTGTAGTAGGGAGTTTTGCAAGGGGCACAATGCAGGATCCAAATTTATAGAATAATTTTATAGTAATCACCCAAAGAGTAATATACAAAGAGAGCACAATAAGTATGTCCACACATTAAAGAAAAAAGAATCCAGCTGAAGACCTAGAGCCCATAACAATGGCATTCATGAGTTCAACTGGAGGCCAAGAGCCCAGGACAACATCTCATACTGGCCTGTTTCATGAATCTGTACTAGCAAGGTCCCATAGTCAATGGTGGGAGCTAGAAAGTCTATACCACAGGGATGAAGGATCTGTGCTAGTGGGCTAAGGGGTCTTCACTGAGCCAAGAAGTGACACTCAAAGTAGTAACCAGAGTCATTCTCAACAACAGTGAGGTTTCAACCTACTCTAATAATAGCCGAGTTCCCATTAGGAAAGGCAAGCAATAAACTTCTCTGGTGGACTGAGCAGTGCACCATCTTCCCCTCTAGAGTCAGGAGGCAATGCTCAAAGTGAGGCCTAGAGCTTCCTGACAGTAAACTATAGCCATTCTCAGTGACAGTAAGGTCCTGAGTTCCTTGGACAATAAGAACATCCAAATTCATTAGGAAGGCCAGCAAAAACAAGGTCCTCCAAGATAACCAACAGCAGCCCCAGGAAAACCAACAGCTCCAACAGCTTCTTATAATTTTCTAACAGCTTTTCTTATTCTCCAGTTCTGTCTCTTATGTTGATGGCAATGATCCCGAGGTGGACCTCACACACTCAGCACCATGCCAGTTCATTTCACTAGGGTGTTACAAGTTCATCACCACTTGGCGATCCATCACATCCTTCATGTTTACATCACATGTTTTGTTCCAGCAACAGAAATGTGAATAATACAGCCTTTGTCTGTTGGGTCTTTTGCTGCAATAGATATTTACTGTGGAGTACTTTATCACTATTCCTGTTCCTTTTCAAGTAGTCCCCTGATTGGACTCATCTCTTCATTTCCTTCCTAATTTTCTTCAGGTCACACTGCACATGGACACTACACTAGTCCTTCCAAAAATGTTTCTAAATTCTTCTAAAACTTCAGAGCCTGAGCAAAAGTATTCCTGCCTACTGTTGTAAGTATAGAATGTCTCTGCCTGATGTCTATACCCTAATTTCTGAGTCCTGTGACTATATTCTACAGTATTACATGACGAAGACAACCAAGTAGATACAATTAAGGTTATATAACTTAAAGAAAGGAGAAGATACTGAATCATCCAAGTGAGCTGAATCGAATAAGCCCTTGATAGTTGAACACTTTCTCAGGATAGATGGAGGCAGAGTGTTATGGTTTGTGTCTAGTTGTCCCCCCAAAGCCTCATGTAGTCATGGGGTGGGGACTTCTAGAGTTTATAATTACTCATGATCCACTGGGATTATGTGTGATCCACCGCTGGGATTATCGGTTTTAGTACTGCTGGGATTATGAGTGTGAGTACTTCCTCCAGCCTGGGGCAGAGAGCCTGAATGTAATATAACAGACAGAGAGACAGACTTTTTAAGCAATTGCTCTTTGCATTGTTGTTGTTCCGCCACCATGAATTGATGCTCTCTGCCATGTGCCATTTTGCCTTGGAGCCAGCCGAGCATGGACTGAAACCTGCATTTTGTGTGTTGTGTGTTTGTCCCAGCAACATGGGAAGAATAACTAAGACACAGAGAGATACTACAAAAGCAGGACTTGGATGGAGTCAAACCATGAGCACTCAGTTCAGAGGTGCTGGAGGGAGCAAGAAATATGGGGAGCCCTTAAGATTGGAAACTGAGTCTAAAGCTAATGGCCATCAAGATAAAAGGGACCTTTATTCTACAACCGTAAAGGTCTGAATTGTTGGTCAATAGTTGGAAGAAGTTTGGAAGATGATTCAACATCTGAATCTGTAGAAAATAATGAAACATTGCCATACCTTGATCTTGGTCTTGTGCAGTGCTAAGAAGAGGTTCTGTTGAGCCACACCATGCCCAAGCTCCTGATCTATAGTTCTGTAAGCTAATAAGTGGGTGATGGAAACTATGAACCTGTGACTATTCATAATAGCAGCAATTGAAAGCCTATATATCTTCCCACTTGTGGCCACCCAAAGAGACAAACAGGGAAGGGTTGGGAGGTGGAGGGCTCTACAGGAGGAGCTATTTTACCAAATAAATGAGAATTGTAAAGCATAATCTGCAAAGCTCATCAACAAAGAAAAAAAGCACAAGGTGCCACCAGCTTCTCCTGGGAAAGGTACAATGGAAGTGGGAACAAAATTGTGTCTCCTAAGTCTGTAGCAATCTTTTCAGCTCAAGCAGGGATGTGAAACAGGGTGAGCAAAGAAAATGGGGCTTAGATTGGAGGGGTATTAGCTGCAGCTAGGTTCCCTCAACTCCACTTGGAGCAGCACCCTGGTTAGTAATTCTATCTGGATACAATGAAAAACCTCTGAAGAAAATAAACCCATCCTCTCAAAATATTTGTGGCTTCTGCACTGGGTGTTCTCACTTGGATCATGAAAGTGGCAGGGAGGACAGGATTCCTCAAATGGGGGAGCAAGCAGCTGAACAAAACATCCATCTTTGGGGTAAGGGGTTAGTGTGCATCTCACTGAGTTGGTAGAGCAGCACAGGAGAAGCACTTTGTTTTTTCCTCCTAGCTCTTCATGCACCAACCTAACCCTAGCCTTGGGGCTCAGCATTGCCTCCTAGGAGATGTCTTATCTCTGACATTCTCCTGTGAATTGCCATGTACAGCTCTAATGAGAAATGCCAGAAGAATTAATACCAAAATATGGCCTCCAGGGGTAAGACAGAGGAAATGAAGGAGGTGGGTGGTAGGCGGTGTAAAGCAAAGACAGTGCATTTCATCTGTCATTCTTACTACTTGACCTTCACCATTTAAAATCATTACACTGAGGAAAAAGAGCAAATTATAATAAAGAAGCATAGAGCTGGTTTGAAATATTTTCCTTTAAATAATCTCATATTTCTTCCCAACCACTGATTCAAGGAGCTTCCCCAGAACTTGGTCTAATGACTGTATTACCTCAGTTCAATTACATTTTCTTTTCTTTGCCTGGGAAAACTCTACGGTGCTCCTTATTACCCAGATCAACACTTATGACCCTTAGGAAACCCACCACACCTGTCAGGCATTTTATTATTTAAGTAGAGACTTGTTCACACTGCACAGTTTACGTGTACATTTCTGTTGCTATTTCAAGAGTTTCTGGAAATACATAGCAGTGTCTATTTCATTACTGAGTACCCATCCTCTGATGCGGACCTGTGAGTTAGGAGAGGCACAATAATCCTTTGCAAACAAATGACTGAATGCTGCCCTTTGTGACTTTCCTGTCTTGTGAAGACTTATTTTAATCTCAGTTTTGCCTCCTATGACCCTGACACTTAAAACTCTGATTTCTCTTCATCTGAGATGACTTTTGAAGTTCATTTTGATGAGATTTTGCCTGAGGAAATGTATTTCAGTAATGGAGGACTTAGTTATCCAACGTGACTTGCCCTGTGTCCTAATTGCCTGTGAACACAAATAGGCAAATGTAGTACATTTCACTGGAAGGTTTTACCAATTTTTATCCTGTAAATTACTCACACAGAATGTATTGTACAAAGTAGAAGTTTAAAAGCTTGTGAAATAAAATATTAGTTATGACTGTTCATGTATTCTTTTTATTCTAAAAAACTTTTATTTCTATACAAGATGAAAATTATCAAATACATATATTCTAATTGTAATTAACCTAATGTACAAAAGAATTAATGCTGTCTGCAAGAAGTGGAAGCTAGCCTGGCCAGTCCTGCAACTCCCTGGAGCCCCTGCCCCAAGCCTGCCAAGCTAGTGAGTTTATGTGACTCTTCCGGCCCCTGATCCACCCAAGCCCAGTGCAGTGAGTCTGTAGGAGAACATTCAGCTTGCCCATGTGCCTTGCCATCCGGAGCTCCTGTCCCCAAGACCTCTGAGCTAGCTAGAATTTCTGAAACTCTCTAGGCTCGATCCACCGATCCACCCCAGCCTGGCCTGCCCCGCAACTCCCCGGAGTCTCTGCCCTCAAGCCCACCAAGCGAGTGACAATTTTTGTGAATCTTCTGTCCCCTGATCCAGCATAGAGAATGCCAAAATAACTTCCACCCAACTAAAAACACACCTAGACATATAATAGTCAAGATCCCAGATATCCAACACAAGAATAATATACTGAAAGCTTTCTACAGAAAGGAAGCAGATCACATTCAAAGGAAAACCCATCAGAATTACAGCCGACTTCTCTACACAAACCATGAAGGTAAGGAGAGCATGGAGCAGAGTTCTTCAAGTCCTGTATGAAAACAAATTCCAGTCCAGACTACTATACTCTGCAAAAATCTCTTTCAAGTTTGATGGAGAAGGAAATACTTCCATGACAAAGAACAACTAAAGAATTTCACAATGACAATAGCCTACACAGGCTACTGAAAGCTGTTCTAGAGAGGGACCACAATGACCAGAACTCCACAAATGAGAACAGAAGGAACCCACTAAATAGGGGAAATAATTAAACACAGGAGAAAAAGGACTAAACAACAGCAGGTAAATAACATGACAAACATGTCAACACATTTCAATTTTAACCATCAATGTAAATGGACTCAATTCACCAATTAAGAGAAATAGACTGGCACAGTGGATTAGGAAACAAAACCCAACAATATGCTATATACAAGAAACACAATTAACTCAAAAATACATTCACAGGCTTAAAGTCAAAGGATGGAAAACAATACTACATGCCCCAGCACCGCAGAAAAAAGCAGGAGTAGAAATGCTGTTCTCAGTCTCAACTTCAAACCAAGAATGACCAAACAACACAAAGAAGGCCACTATATATTGGTTAGAGGAAAAATTCAAGAGGAAGAGGTAATACTCATAAATATCTATGCACCAAACACAGGAGCACACAACTATGTAAGACAAATCTTAATGGACATGAAAAAATCTAATATCCAAGACCACAGTCTTAACAGGAGACCTTAGTGACCCCTTATCTCAAAAAGATACGTCACCCAGACAAAAAATTAGTTAAGAAGTAGAAGAACTGAACCAGATCTTGGAACAAATGGACCTGGTGGACATATACAGAATGTTCCATACAAGAACAGCTGAATACACGTTATTTTCAGTGGCACATGGGTAATTTTCTAAAACAGACCACATACTATTGCATAGTTGATGCTTAAGTATAAGCAAGAAAACAGAAATTATCCCATGTATATTATCCTCCCACACTGCAATAAAACTGGAAAGAAATGACAAAAGAAACCAGAAAAACCTGTTAAATATATGGAAATTAAACAACACCCTACTCAGAAATCAATGGATCACAGATGAAATTAAACAAGAAATTCAACCATATCTACAATTCTATGAAAATTCAACCACAACTTATCGGAATTTATGGGATGTGATCAATGCAGCTCTCGGAAGGAAAATCATAGCTATGAGCCCACACATTAGGAAAACAGAATGGGAACAAATAAACACTCTAATGTTGGTCCGCCAACATCTAGAAAAGGAAGAGAAAACCAAACCCAGAACCCAAAGATGAGAAGAAATCTTAAAGATTAGAACAGAAATTAATTCAATTGAGATGAAGAAAATAGTTCAAAGAATCAATGAATCAAAAAGCTGGTTCTTTGAAAGACTAAATAAAATTCATAAGCCACTAGCTAACCTCATCAAGAAGAGGAAAGAAAAAATTCGAATACAAGCAATAAGGAATGAAAAGGGTGAAATCACCACAGACACAGTGGAAATTCAGAATATTATCAATAGCTACTTTGAGAATCTTTATGCTCACAGAATAGAAGACACAGAAGAAATCGACACATTCCTCAAAAGGTACAAATTGCCAAAACTGAATGAAGAAGATATAACAACTATCAATAACAATAACAGCCAACGAAATATGAAACATAATAAAAAGCCTGCTGATACAAAAGTCCAGGTCCTGATGGATTCACAGCTGAAATCTACAAGAAATTTATTTACTTTATTTATTTTTTATTTTATTGAAGTACAAATATCAATGAGACAGTTTTAAGACACCTTAACAAGACAGATTCGATAAATTAATACATTGCAAATTGTTTTCATAGTGTTTTGGTATCATACAAGGTGCATACATGATATTATACTTACAGACATTATTATAGCAGATGTCTCTTATCATTAAATTAAGAGAGTGTAGCTGTTTATGTATCTTATTTTTTATACCTGAATTATATCAAAGAATCAATAATTAATACTTTCTACCTTGTTATTTTCCTAGTGGTTGTCCATAGTACTAGAAGCTGACATAATATCCTGTCCAACCACCATTAGTGCAAATCTTGCCTCTCATAGAATTATGTAGAAGCATGGTGTTACCTATCCCAACTGTACTGTCCATACACACACATCATGATTCTTCCTTTCTATACCCCTTCTTTTGTTTATGCCTGTCAAAGATGGGCACTCCATTGTCATTCAGCCAATTTAGGTGGCTGAACTCAATGACACAATCCAACACAGTCCAGCATTCCACAACAATAGTGAGTTATCTGAAGAAGTTTTCGACCATAGCCATTTACAGTTCAGCTTATTATTATGGTCCCACGTTGTATACCTCATTTTTATACTTTTCTGCTGGATGGTTAAGACCAAGATAGAGCATGACCTATATACCAAAACATGTAGTTTTTGTTTCTTATGAGGTCAGTGAAGTCCCCTCAAGGTTTATCTTGTAATCCTGTACCTTATTCTGTAGATCCTTTGTCTGTGTCATTCATGTCAATGAGTCACGGCCAATGCTTGACATTTGCTCTCTGTGAGAGCCTGAGAGAAAGTTTTCTCTCCTTGTGACTCTCCCCAGGCACACTATAGAACTTTGATCTCTTTCCTCTGTGGCTCCATAATCTCCTTGTTCAGAAAATTTGAGGCTGAACTGAGTTTCATGATGTTGCAGTATTTTCTACAAGAAATTTATAGAAGACATAATCCCTACATTCCTCAAACTCTTCAATGAAATTGAAAAGGAAGTAGTCCTCCCAAAATCATTTATTTTTTTTGGCGGAACCCAGGATTGAACTCAGGCCCTTGTGCTTGCCAGGGAAGTGCTTATTCCACTGAGCCATCTCCCTGGCCCCAAAATCATTTCAGGAGGTAAGTATTACACGATTCCAAAATCAGGAAAAGACACAACTAAAAAAGAGAACTACAGGCCAATGTCCCTCATGAACATAGATGCAAAAATCCTCAATAAATTCTTACCAAATAGAATACAACAAATCATCAAGAAAATCATGCACCATGACCAGATAAGATTCATCCCAGCGATGCGAGGATGGTTCAGTATTTCGAAATGTATAAATGTAATACACTGTATCAATAGACTGAAATCTAAAAACCACATGATCATCTTAATTGATGCAGAGAAAGCTTTTGACAAAGTTCAACAGTCATTCATGTTCAAATTCGTATAGAAAATTGGAATTGAAGGCCTCTACCTCAATTTGATAAGAACCATCTATGACAATCCAACAGCTAATGTAATTATAAATGGGGGGAAACTGAATTCTCTCACTCTTAGATCTGGTATAAGACAAAGATGCCCTCTATCACCCCTCATTTAATATAGTTTTGGAATCATTAGCTACAGCCATTAGAAAAGAGGGAGAAATAAAAGGAGTAAGAATAGGTAAAGCTGAAGTTAAATTATTACTGTTTGAAGATTACATGGTACTTTATTTGGAAGACTGAAAGAACTAAACTGGGAAGCTACTAGAATTGATACACAAATTCAGTAGCATAGCAGGATACAAAGTCAATACACAAAACTCAATAGCATTCCTCTACACAGATAACAAACACACTGAGAAGGAAACTATAAATACAATACCATTTACAATAGCACTGCGAAAAATGAAGTACCTTGGAATTCACTTAACCAAGGAAGTCAAAGATATTTCATGGAAAATTACAGTACCCTAAGAAAAGAGATCATAGAGGATTTCACAAAATGGAAAGATATTCCATGCTCCTGGATAGAAAGAACCAACATTGTGAAGATGGCCATCCTCCCAAAATTGTTGGACAGATTTAACGCATTCCCTATCAAACTGTCACCAACATACCTCCCAGTCCTAGAGAAATACTTCCTAAAATTTATTTGGAACCAGAAAAGACCTAGAATAGCAAAGGCAATCCTGACCAACAGCGACAAGGCTGGGACATCACAATTCCTGACTTGAAATTATACTACAAAGTCACTGTGATAAAATCAACATGGTATTGGCAATGAAATATACCTGAGGATCAATGGAATAGATTAGAAGTCACAGAGACCTCTACAAACACACTCAGCTACCTGATCTTTGACAAAGGGGCCAAATATACTTACTGGCAGAAAGATAGCCTCTTTAACAAGTGGTGCTGGAAAACCTGGCCTTCTATATGCTAAAAACTAAAACTTGACCCAGCTCTATCACCATGCACTAAGCTCAAGTCAAAATGGATGAAAGATCTAAACATTAAAACAGATGCACTCAATCTCCTGGAAGAGAAAGTAGGAGGGACTCTTGAAGACACAGGAGTAGGCAAAGGGTTCATGAACAAACATGTATTCACACTAGAATCTCTTGAAAGAATTAACAACATGGATCAACTCTGAAAGTGAAGTTTATGCACGTCAAAAGAAATTGTCAACAAAGTTAAAAGACAATCCACAAATTTTGAAAAAATCTTAACTAATAAGCACTCAGACAATGTTCTGGTCTCTAGAACTGATAAAGAACTAAGATACATTAGGGCCTGCAAATTTAAAGACCCAATCCAGAAATTGCCATCTGAGATGAATACACACTTCTTGGAGGATGAAATTAAAGAAATGAATAAATATATGAAAAAATGCTCTCCATCATTAGCCATCCATGTAATGCAAGTTAAAATAACACTGAGGTACCATCTTACTCCAGAAAGAATGGCTATCTTAAAGAAGTCAACAAAAAACAAATGTTGGAGAGGTTGTGGGGAAAAGGGAACACTTCTCCACTGCTGGTGGGAATGTAGACTGGTACAACCATTGTGGAAATCAGTGTGGAGACTCCTCAAAAGAGTAGGACTAGAAATCCCATTGAAGTCGGCTATCCCTCTACTGGGAATTTTCCCAGAGGAACTGAAAACATTATATCATAGTGATATATGTGTATCTATGTTTATAGCAGCACAATTTGTGATAACAAAATCTTGGAAACAACCATGATGCCCATCACATGAGGAATGATTGACAAAGATGTGGTATTTCTGTATAATGGAGTATTACTCAGCTATAAAGAATGATAAGCTTGAAGAATTTATATTGAAGTGATTGCCACTTGAACATATACTTGTAAGTGAAATAAACCAGACACACATATACAAATATCGTATAGTCTCCCTAGTATAGGAAATCAAAAGAAATTCAAATAGAAATGTACAACAACAACTAAAAGGAATTTAGTCAGATAGTTTAGACAAACTGAATGACATATGCTGCAGGATACTAATCAGCTTTTCTTCTGGATGGTTAACAACCTAAGGTCACAGATAAAAATTGGAGAAATAGAAGAGCTGCAAGGTCAGCCCACATTTTGGCCCTAGCCTTTCCAGGTCAGTGAAGACTCAGGACATAGGAGAACCTGTACTATAACATCATAGAACTCAGTTGTGCCCCAAATTTTCTGATCAAGGAGATTGTGGAGCCATGGAGGAATGTCATCGATAATCTATAGTGTGCCTGGGGAGAGTCAAACTTTCTCTCAGGCTTTTGCAGAGAGCAAATTGGGCAAGCAATGACTGTGACTCATATACATGGCTCACACTGGCAAAGGTCTACAAAATGCAGTACAGGGTTGTAGAATAAGTCCTGAGGGGACTTGACTGACCTCATCAGATAAAAAAGTTACAATTTTTGTATATAGGTCTTGCTTTAGCTTGGTCTTAACCATCCAGCAGAAAAGCACATAAATGAGGTATTTTAAATAAGGCCAAAATAAGAAGCTGAGCTGCAAATGGCTCTAGTCAACAACTTCTGTGAATAACGCACTATCACTGTGAAATGTTGTACTGTGTTGGAGTATTTTGCTGAATTCAAGCACCTATAATAATTGAATGCCAATAGAATACCCATGTCTGCCAAGACTAAACATAAAAAGGGGATATAAAGGAAGGAGTATTCTGTATTTGTATATACAGAATAGTTAGGACAGATATGCAGCTAATTTTGTGTAATTCTGAGAAGAAAGGTTTGCACTAATAGTGTTCGGGCAGTATATCCTGTCTGCTTTTTGTACTATGGAGAACCACTGGGAAGATAACAATGTAAAAATTATTAATTATTGAATATGTACTATAATTCAACTTTAAAAAGAAAGATAAATATACAGCTGCATTCTCTTAATTCATTGATTAGAGGCATCTGCTCTAATAGTGCTTGTAAATAGAATATCATGTATGCACCTTTATAACAAAAACCACTATGAAAACAATATGCAATATATTAGTTATTGAATCTGTCCTACTAATTTGATTTGAAACTGTCTCATTGCTATTTGTTCCTCAATAAAATAAAATAAAAAAATAAAAAAAGCAATGGAAGCTATCTTAGACAAACAGTAACCAGTATGAAAGAGCATGGTCTTAGCAATAAACAGACTTTTGCCTCTAGCTTCATTCCAGTTGTTCCTTTTCATCATGTTTGCAAAACAGGCTCCTGTATTTGTACATTTTTTCACACGTATTTTGTCTGGGATCTTCTTGGGGCATAAAGTGAGACACACCTGTAGACAATAAAAAGCTAAACAGACTTTCTTCCACTGACCTGCCAATCAAGAACATGTTAAGTGGAAACCACAAAAAAGGGGGAAAAAACCCTCTTTCTTTCTGGGAGGGAAAATAATGAGTCATCATAGCTTTGTGATAAATAGAGCTATCAGTTCCTGAATTCCCAGTAATAGGTTTCCACTTGTCAAGGACTAATAAGCCATTATTTTGCTGATGAGAAATAGCACCTTCCTATTCCTGGTATGCACAGCTGCCAGATTAGATGTGTTGGCATCTGCTGATCTCTCATGACATCTAATAAATGTGTTCTGCTCTTTTTAATGTTGCCTCTAAAACGGAAGAAGTATTCACAATTATACAAACAGCTGTGGAGGCTGATGTTGTCTTCAAAGAAGGAACAAACATAGAACACATTCTCATTTCAGTACAATTTGTTCATGATAAGCTGTCCACAGCCGGATAGAAGCTGTCTGACCTTCTCAAAATAGAAAAGGTCATCACTGCCTGGCTTTTCCAAAGATGAACTGGCTGCAGCTTCCCAAAGTCGTGAAGATTTTTCTTTCTTCATCCTCTGTAGGATATAGACCATGTCCCATGCTATTATTTGATTAAAGTTTCAGCCTCAGAGATGCACATATTTAGTGATTCTGAGCCCCAGTCTGTCATACAAATAGTCTACATTTCCCTTAGAACCATTTTCTTTATATTTGCCATGGTAAATAGAACATCAGAAAATGTGACAACATAAAAATTTATGCACCTTAAACAAATACCTATATATATTCCTAGCTCGTATTCATTACAAATATGGTAATTTAACATATCTGCTCATGCTTCCAGAGGTACTGTTTTGGGATTAATGAGTATTTTCAGTTTATTAACCACCTGCACTTCTTTTATCCTTCTACACTCAAGCCCCAGGTCTCATCTCTAGACTGGGAAACTCCACTACCAACCTGTGTAGGCGTTGTGCTGCATTGCCTATGCAAGTATAGACTTGGAAGGTTTTTGTCTAGAATGCTGAATAGAAATTTAAGGGGCAGATTTGAGATCCATGAGGCAAACTGGCAGGAGACCTGAGTTCTAATCCTTGCTTGGGTAATTGCTTTCTTTATGACCTTGAGTAAATCACTTAAAACCTCAATATTCTCCTCTATGAAGCAAAGTGATTGGCTCAGTATTCTCCAAGAGCCAATAATTATACAGTTCTCGTTTCTAGAATTGTGCTTATCTGTAGCCTCTCAAACTAGTTTACTTATCTGAAACTTTGCAGAATTAACTCAGGCTTCCTGTCTCTGCATAGGATTATTCTTTAAAATTATGTATTTCCCAAATATCAGTCTTTCCTTATGAGTTTCAGATTGATGTCACACATATATACTGCAGTTATTTTTCTTTTCTAAGGACTTTGATTTGGCTTGCTGCTTTTTACAACTGAAGTTTGTTTCAGCAAATACTGTGCCATTCCATTAAAAGGAGGCATGGGTATCAATTGTAGGAGAAATAATCACAATTGCAGAAAAAGTCACTGAGGAGCAATAGACCTGATCTGCTTCTGCAAAGGCCCAGATGAGTAGAAATTTTAGACCAGGAAATCAGCTATACATGGAAATCTAAAAACCATTCCAGCATCATTATCTCTTAAAATTAAGAAAAGTATAAATGTTTCCAGGTGAACTGAGAAAATTCACTGCTAGCTGTAAGACACACCAATAGTTCTTCAGAAAAAAAGAAGTGACATTATGTTACTACTTGGATTTTCATGAAAGAATGAAGATCAGTTCGTGGCATGATACCTGCTTTCCTGTCTAATCATAAGAGGGATTAGATAAGGATCAGCTAGATAACCCAGGATCATCTCCCCATGCCCAAATCCTTAACTAAATCACATTTGTAAAATCCATACTAGCCATGATTCTTTAGAGAAAGAGAACTAATAAGAGATGATAGATAGATATATGGATAGATAAGAAATTGATTACTGGAATTGGCTCACAAAATTATGGAGGCTGAGAAGTTCTATAAAATGTCACCTGCAAGTGAAAGAATGAAAAAACTGATGGTGTAATTCAGAGTCCAAACACCTGAGAGAGAATTTTAATGCCCAAGGGCAGAAGATGGATGTCCCATTTCAATGAGATTGGGATAATTGACACTTCCTCCAGCTATATTTTAAAATATTGGACTGCTATGAATTGTATGATACTGACTCTCACTTGTGAGAGTGGACTGTCTGTACTAAGGCTACTGATTTAAGTAGTGATTTGGGAAACACTCTCAATGACACATCCACATGAATATACACTTCTCAGATGAAGAAATACAAATGACAAGTAAATATAGGAAAAATGTTTAACATTGAATTTGAGAAATGCAAATTAAAACAGCACTGAGGGTCCATCTCATCCCAGAAAGAATGGCTAACATCACAGAGTCAGCCAATAACAAATGCTGGAGGGGCTGTGGGGAAAAGGAACCCTTCTCCACTTTTGGTAGGAATGGAGACTGGTATAACTGCTATGGAAATCAATGTGGAGATTCCTCAGAAAAACTAGGTCTAGAAATCCAATTTAACCCAGCTATGCCCCTTCTGGGTATTTTGCCAAAAGAATTGAAATAATCATACCACAGTGACATATGTGCACCCATGTTTATAGCAGCAAAATTTGTCATAGCTAAATCTTGGAAACTATACATTTGCCCACGAAATGTGGAATGGGTAAAGGAGATTTGGTATTCTTATTTGAATGAATAATGAATGAGATATTTTTTTATTTAACTTTTAATTATTTTTTATTTTCAAAGAGAGTACAAATTAGAATTAAAACAGAAAAAATTACAAGTGATACAGAATTTCACTAACAAAGTAATATGAATTTCACAGTATGTGTTAGAATACATAAGGTTGTCTTCTGACCAGTTATTCATAATACCAGATGTATGCATGTAAAATTGGAAGTAGAAAGAGAAAAGAAAGAAATATATAAGAGATTAAGAAGGCAAAAAGTAGAAACAGTTGAAAAAAGAGACAAAACAAATTAAAGCATTACACACTTCCTTACATATACCAGCAGACACGATCAGTACAGTTGTCCAAGCCATCCTGCTTACATGCATAGGTAAATCTCTTTCCCTCACTCTCTCTCCTGTCCTTCTCTTCATCTCAGTAACTCTTTTCTTTTGAATAAGTTCATTCCATTTTCCCAGTGTCTATTGTACCCTTCAGATTCCATTTTTGTCTTTCAGGTTATCACACTAAGGAGACAACATGATATTTTCACATGCAGTCTTATTTAATACTCTTAAGAGTATGTCCTCTGGTTGCATCCATTTACCAACAAAAGACTCAAATTTATCCTGTCTTATAGCTGAATAATCACAATGGAATATTATTTAGCCATGAAAAAGGATAAATTTGAGGTTTTTATAGTTAAATGGATGCAACTAGATATCATATTCTTAAGTGAAATAAATCAGTCTTGCATATACAAACATCATATTATCTCATTAGTGTGAGAACCTGAAAGAGCAAATAGAATCTGAAAGGTGTAATGGATACTATGAAAGTGAAGAATCTGTCAAAAGGGGAAAAACAACTGGGTTGAGGAAAAGGAGAAAAGAAAGAAGGCAGGGCATAAGAAATATACATACAGGACAGCTTGGATAATTGTACTGCTGACATCTGCTGGTGTATTGAAAAGAGCAGGCAATGAGTACTTCATTTATTTTTTCTCTCTCCTTTTTAATTTTTTATAACTTTTTAGACCAATTGTGTGTGCTTATGTCTTGTAATCTGAACAACTAATTTGAAGACAACAACATGCAATATAACAACCACTGTGGAATTCCTATCATTTTATTTAGTGAAATTCTGTATCACTTTTTTTTTTTTTTTTTTTTTGCTGTTTCTTTTCTCTTTAACAAAGCAATCATGTTTTATCAGGTATTTGCGCCTACCTTCCTTAGCTTAGTCAGCTTGGCACATGAAATCGGTCATTATATCGTCATATCGTCTATAGATTCCTATCTGCATCGAAACCAAGGGCTAGGATGTGGCTTCCTTCTGGGCTCGTCACTCTGCCTGCCACACAGTGGTCTGCGTTTACCATCCCAATAGCGTCTGTTCTCCTAGGATCTCAGGGTCCCAAAAGGAGGCCAGTATGGTGCACAATCAAATTCAGTAGTCCCTACGCTCTGAGGCCTATAGCCATCCATACCCACTTCGTCAGCGACTTTCCTGAGGGCACCTCTGAGAATGGTCTGCGCTTTTATCTGGTTTGCATGCCTCATCCCCTTCTGCTATGCTCTCTTCCGGCTTGTTTATGAGTGGCAGTGTCCGTAGAGAAAATGAGCAGGGACACATGGCAATTCTACTTCCCTATCCTCTACAGTGTTCTGAGTCCTCAGGGGTTTCCTAAGTCTGCGTTAGTGGTAGGTGCTGCATTCTTAGGGCTCTTGCGGCCAATATTGGTTGCTTCCCCCAAACCACAATCCACATGCAAAAAGTGAATTGCAGATCTCTGGCACTCAGTGGCTGACACTGCCTTTGCCTTTGTGGTCTGTGCAATCATTTGAGCCTAAGAGAAAAGATAGAAAGGACCAGATAGAAAGCATCAAGTTCTGGTCTTACACTTTGGGTTTGGAATCAGCATGTGTGTGGGACGGTAGAAAACCAGTAGAGAATAAGCTATGGGGAGTCCAAGAGTGTGAGGAATCCTTAGGACCAGTTCTCAACCAGGGATGCATGTTGTAATCTCCTGGGGGATACAAACAGTACTCTTTCTCAGCCTGAATTGCCAGATTCAATTCAGTGTGCCAGGTGACTCAGAATTTGGAGAGCTGGCTGTGCTGGTCCACACCTATACATGGGAGGTTGAGGCAGGAGGGTCACTGCTGGTTTGAGGCAGCCTGGGTTACAAAGGAAGTTCATGGCCTCTCTGAACTATATAGTGAGATCTTGTCTGAAAGCAACCAACCAAACAACTAAACAAGCAAACAATGAAACAGAAAGAGAATTTTGAAAGTTCTCCAGATAATTCCAATGCTCAGCCAGAGCTGAGAAACACTGAATAAGGCACATAAATCGGCCTATGCAGAGAAGCTCTGAGGTGGTGTCCTTGTCCTCACAGAAGCTACCAGCACCATTCCCTCACCTGTTTTACTTGGAAGTTTGGCTGGCAAGGTGGTGCATATTTGTAATCCTAGCAGTTGGGAGGCTGACACAGGAGGATCACTGTGAGTTCGAGGCCAGCCTGACAGCACAGTGAAACCTTATCTCAAAAAAAAAAAAAAAAAAAAAAAAAAAAAGCATAGACTGATTATGCAGGTCTAGGGCAGAACCTGCAAATTTTCCTTTCTTGAAAGCCTCTAGATGCTGCTGTGCACAGACCATGTGGGAAGTAGTAGGAGGGCTTCTCTTGTCGTTTGTGGAAAAGATCCTGGAATCCCAGGAAGCATAAGCGGTTCACCAAAAACTTGTGGCAGGCTTGGAAACAAGATCAAATTGCTTTCTTCCCAGTCTGGTGAACATAGCACCTCACATGCCTCTCTCAGGTAAGAAAGAGTTAGCTCTGGAAGCCATCAGGGAAAACAGCACCGAGAGATTACACGGGCGTTATCCAGCTTAACAACTGGGAAAGAGAAGACTGACAATTGTATGAATTGTTATAGTAATTCCTTTTTAGCATAATGAGCATAAGTTACTCATTTGCTTAAGGTGCCATGTTTGTTCTGCTTATCTATCATGTGTGTAAACTTATGATTTTTGACTTCATGATGGTGTGTGAGTGCCATGCATTCGATAGAAACTGTACTGCAGATTTGGAAATGGGATCTTTCTGGGGTGGCGTTATGGGGCTCACCTGCCTCTCTCATGGTGATGGGTAGGGCCAGTGGTCCACAGGTCTCAATCAGTCATGTAATCATGAGGAGAGATGACCCAGACCCTACAGTGTGCAGTGCTGGAAGCAGGACTGTTCGCTGCTTATCGATAGTCACTTTTTATTTTTTACTTATGATATTTTCAATTTGTCATTGGTTTATCAGGATGTAACTTCATTGTAAATCAAGGAGCACATCATAAACTTGGTCTTGGGTCAAGACCAGATCTCTTCTAGCTGAAGGCGCTCATTTAAATAAAGCCAGGATCACTCAGGGCTATGTACGTGGCTGTGCAGCCGGTGTTACCTCTGGCTGGTGCAGCACCACTACCAACAGATTCCTTTCTTTCCTTTCCCTCTTTTCTCCTCTTTCCCTCCCTCTCTTCCTTCTTTCCTCCATTCCTCTGCGCACGTTCCTCCCTTTTCTTCTCATCTCTTCTGTTTACATTCACTGTTTTCTTTTATTTCCTTAGTTCCCTTCCTTAGCTTGGTTCCCTCCTGTTTCTTGTTCTTTTTTCCTTCCCACAAAGTCTTCAGTCCCCAAGAATCTACCCACCCTAAACCAGTGCAAATATTTTAGAATGCTTATTTCTTGAAGCTGGTCAATAAAACAGCAGGAAATGTCAATGCTGCCAATGTTTTACCCTATTATAATATGACCAAGTGGAAGGACGTGAGTTCTGCTAAAAGTTCTACATCTGCAAGAGGACTGGACTCTACATATAATCCACTGCCCTTGGGCCTTCACAAACTTCATTTTTCTCACTGCTTAAAAAGGGTGATATAGTCATTTTTTTAAGCATTGTTAAAGATAATGCAAGGAAAATGTAAAATTTTAATGACTGCTGCTGCTGTTTGCCTCAGGCAAATTCTCCTCAAGACAGTAAAATGACTATAAGGGAATAAATGAAGTACAACCAAGACTGTGGCTTTATTGTGTCATTTACCTGACCCCCTGGAAAGACCAAGGTGGCTTGGCAAGAAGCGGTGCTAGCACTGCCAGGCCCTTTCTGGTGAGTACAAGCCTGGTTCTCGTGTGCTCCAACTGGTCCCATGCAGATGGTTGTTCGTCATGTGCTGCGCCTGTGCACAGGCTCCTAGAGACACACCCTGACTGACCTGCATTTTGAATATGGTCTCTGTTGCCAGCCTACAACGCCACTTTATGAAAACTAAGATGAACCCATACGTAGCTTAAAACATAACCACCCTAGGATGGCATTTACTCTGATAGAATGGATGGAAAATTTGGATTGAAGAGAAATAATGAATGAGAATAGGACACCAAATCCCTGTCATGTCAGCTGCCACTATCCTTACTAGCAATGACATCTAAGGAGGTGCTTCTGCTTAGGTTTTTTTTTTTCCAATTTATGCTGACTTCATTTTTTAATGTGGTTATACTTTATTATTTAAAATGTTAAATTTTATATTTTTTGTTTTATTGAGAAAGAAATAGCAATAAGACAATTTCAAAACAAGTTAGTAAGACAGTTACAGTAATTAATACATCACATATTGTCTTCATAGTAGTTATTCAGAGTACAAGACACAGACATGATATCTTGTCTAAAAACTCTAAGTGTAAATTTTTCTTCTCATTGAACTAAGAGAAAGGAGCTACCTATCTATCCTATTTTGCATATACGGATATATGTATATATTCTCTACAAAATGGACCTTTATTTATTTATTTATTTATTGGAACCGGAGATTGAATTCAGGCCCTTGCGCTTTCCAGGGAAGTGCTTACTCTACTGAGCCATCTCTCTGGCCTGGACCTTCATTTATATCCCCTTTTTTGTTTAGTTTTGTCAGAAAAGGGTGTTCTATTGCCATTCAAATATTGTAGGTGCATGACTTCACAGTCTGTTCTATGTCTGAAAATATGAATGGCAAGAAAAGATGACATTAGCCTGAAGATTATAAGATTAAATGTAGCTCATACATTTCTTGTGTTAGTCTGTTGAAAAGGTAACATTTAGACAAAATATAGAGGAATGCATACATGTTTGGATTATGAGTGGAAAAATAGATGATGGCTTTAATTGTAAATCTGAGCCCATGAGTGAGACTAAGCCAGCTACCCATGTGATCATGGGCTACCTGCTTAAGAGCTGCTTGGAAGCTTGTTAAAATGTAGATTCCAGGGCTCTGTCCTTGAGGGTTACAATTTAGTGCAGCTGGGATTGGGTCTGAAATTGTATTTTAAAATTTCTAGCAGGTGATTTCACGCACCTATAGCATTTAGATGTCAATGGAATGCCTATCTCTGATCGGACTAAACAAAAAAAGGGGCTACAAAAGAAGGACCATTTTGTATTTGTAAATACAGAATAGTTAGGATAGACATACAGTTACTTTCTCTTAATTCAATGAGAAGAAAGTTTTGTGTTTGGACAGGATATTCTATCTGCATCTTGTACTATGGATAACCACTAAGAAGATAACAATGTGCAATGCATTAATTATTGAAACTGTCTTATTAATCAGCTTTGAAACTGTCTCATTGCTATTTGTTTCTCAATAAAATAAAATAAAAAAATTCTGTCTGGTGATTCTTCAGTGAAGCTAGATTTCCACATAGAAGGTCATATGGATAGGTGATTCCTGGTAGCAAGGCAAAGCACTTTGTCAAATATGATTAACTGACAACTAAATTCGATCAAAGGGGCAGTGGCTTTTTGGAGAAAAAGTAGTGATTGCAAAGAAAAGAGCAGGCAGTTCTTGAGTACATACTATGGGTCAGCCACTGGGCTAAGTTCTTTAATCCTTGGTGCTTATTTACTTGTTTGGTTTTAGCAAATGAGGAAGCTGAAGCTTAGAACTTTGTTACCTTGCCCAAAATGTCATTGTTACAAGTGTTGGAGTGATAGTTTAGCTCTATATCTATGTAACTACATTGTGAAAAGCCCAAATAAAAAAGATGAAGGATCTGCTTTCTCCTCCCAAAAGGCATACATGTTTTATTTGGAAAAAGTTAGATTTATTTATATGCAATTATTACAAAGCCTGGACAAAAGGATATAAGGTGAATTTTAAGTATTATATTATGGAAGATGGTTCAAAGAAACTTAAACTTAAGGAAAATCAGTTATTAAAAATTGTTCTGATTTATTTTGTCTAATTGAACCAAAGACCAGTGTATATTCTGGTATAGCTTTAAATGTCATAAATCAATATTTTAAATATAATATGTTCTATATACTTTTCTTCTGCTGTGTTAGCTTATACTAGCCTAATAAAACCTGACAATGGAACGAAAGGCTCTCCTTGTGGTGATATTTTAATTGTCATAAAACTGTCACATAAGATTAAGGGGCCAGCTGAGTCCTTACAGCTTCTCAGGGACTAGAGAAATCATGAAAAAAAAAAGCCTTGCATATGTTATTTTCAGGATAAAGTACTGGCCATGATTTCTTTCACAATGTTCTTTTTTTATGGGAATTTGGCAAATCTAAAGCTATGAATTATCCTAATTCCCAGAAACGATGCTCCAAATGCTCACACGTGGCTGCATCTCCTCCTGGAGTCCTCCCAGCAGACTGAACTGGTCCCCACGGATCAAGCAAAAGCTGGCCGTGGTTCCAGCTCCCCCCTGGTGGCCCCACTCCCAGGTCCTGGAGACAGCGTGTCCTCACTTTGATCCTTCAGTTTAGGGAGGGTGATAGCATCATCCTAGCTCAGGCTCATTTTTCTGAGCATCCTTACTCCACTCTGACCCCTACAGACCATATTTCTCAGGCTGGTTTTTCTTAGTGGCTTTAAATTAGTTTCAAACAAAGGCAGGCCAGACTGAACTCTGGAGGGTGGTAGGAATACCAGGATTTTTCTCCTCCTTCTTGAGTTATATTTTCTTCACTGTGTTCAAATGTAGCTCTGTTAACAGTTGCCTCTGCATGGTCCTTGATTTATTATCTTGTCTTCCTCCCTCCTCTGATTTCCAAAATCTTGAAAAAGCTGATGTATGGACACTTTTCCTACCCTACTAACTACTGTGCCAGTTGACCTTGTTATTAAATGTGCACTGATGAAAATTCTCATCAATTTCCTCATCACCCAATCCTGTGATGTCTCCTCTGATTTTCAAAGTGCTCCACTATGTCAACCATTACCACTTTTCTAAAATCACTCTTCATTTCCCCTAATGGTCTGTTATCTGTCATGATTCCTATGAGAGTGGCTCTTCATACCCTTTGCTGATTCAAATTGCTTTTGGAGTGCTGGATACTTCAGCTAGGCATTTCACACACTTCTCATATTGTTTTTAAAAACAAAATCTGCAAATTCATCGGGACAGCTGATTGTTCAGACTTTATCTCTGTTGAAATTCCAGTGCCAGGGAAGTCATTCAATGAAAATGTTGCTTAATAAATTACCAAAAGAATTATATCTTCATGACATTATAAAATTTCACATGCACTAATATATAGGAAATGCTTAATAAAAGACCTGGTATGTGTCATCTGCCCAAGAAATATTAGGGGCACCGTGCTATACAGCAGAGGGGGAAAGAGGAGGAGAAATGTGGACTGGAGAAGGTAGACTGGCAGCAAACATGAGAGATCTTATAAAGAGGATTATGAACCCATTTTCTATTGTTATAACAAAACATAGGAAGCTTAGATAATTGATAAAGGAAAGAGAATCACTGGGCTCACAGTTCTGGAGATCTGCAAACACAGTCCCAGCCCCTTTACAGTTCTGGTACAGTCCTCTTGGCAGTATCCCAGCATGGCAGATGGTATCATGGTGGGAACACATGTGAGGAGAGATCATGTGGCAAGATGGGAAGCCGCAGAGTGGGGCAGGCAGACTTGTGCTTCTGACAATAGCAGGTCTCATGGGAAATAACCTGTGCCTCATAAGAACTAATTAATCCTCTCAAAGGGTCAAGACTCCCCATGACCTAATTACCTCCCACTGGGTGTGTTATGACTTGTGTCCCCCCAAAACCTCATAGGTGGGCTTTTTCAGAGGTGGCTGGATCTAGAGTGTATAATTGTGGGACTAGGAGTGTGTGATTACTAAATCAGTGCACTGATTGGTTTGGTACTTACCATAAGCCCAGCAGTCTAGTGAGATCATAAAATGGGCAGAGATAAGCCATTTTCTTTCTGTATTTTAGGAAAGGGTCTACAGGGTGTTCAGGGTCTCACTAGTAGATCAGACTCATAGTGATCAGCGTGTTTACAGCCTCTCAAGAGCTGGGATTACAGGTGTGCAACCACCATGCCCAGTCTCAGTTGCAGTCTCAGCGCACCCTGTAGGTGAGGCTGGCACAGCAAGGATAAGCTGCTATTGTCACTGGGACTTGCTGCATGCGACTTTTGCCTTTTGCCAGCCAGGAATTCTTTTTCTCCTGTGATACCCCTCTGTCATGCCACCTTGCCTTGAAGCCAGCCAACTACCAACTGAAACCACTACCCACTGGGGTCTAAATAAACCTTTCCTCCCTTAGATTTGTGTGCCAGATATTTTGTTTCAGCAAAGAGAAAAGTAACACGGGGTGTCACCTCTTAACAGCCCCAGGCCCTTGCAGCATCACGCCAAGGACTGTGCTCTCACCACACAAACCCTGCAGGGGCATATTCAAATTACACCATCCAGCTGGTTATCTATCTATAACTTGTGCTATTTGAAAAGCATAGTATTATTAAGCTTGGAGAAAAGTCATCACTGGGTGTACATTTGGCAAAGCAGGAGACCTGAGCATCTTAGCCATAGAGTCTTAAGTAGTAGCGATAGTGTTTTGTAAGTTCTGGGAGACTCCGCAGGGCTCATTGAAATCTCTGGAGCCACTTTTCCTCATCAGTAATCTATTTTCCATGAAAATATTAATTATAACTTTCTCTGTCATTTAGGTTTTTAAAATTTATTTTTTATTTTATTGAAGTACAAATATCAATCAGACAGTTTTAAGACACCTTAACAAGACAGATTCGATAAATTAATACATTGCAAACTGTTTTCATACTGTTTTGGTAGTAAATAATGCTCCCTAGCTTTGTTCCCGCCAACATTGTAAACTTCACTTTTTCCACATTTTCTTAACTTATCCTCAGCTTATCCAATTGTCAAAGAGTATGAAGAGAGCGATCACCTACCCAGTGCCTTCAGGTGCAAGGCAGGTTATATAGTGAGTGATACCACCGGGGAAGAACGTGTGTGTGTGTGTGTGTGTGTGTGTGTGTGTTCAGATGTATCCTTAAGAAGGTTCCTTTGGTATTGGTGGGAGGTATGGATTACAGGGGCATGGGGAGTAGAAGGTACTATGGGAAAATATACAGAGCTAGTTTAAACAATGCATGGTGAGGCTTCCAAGTGGCAGCAAAGATGGAGAGAAAGCCACATATTTGAGCCACATTTAAGCAATCGAATCAGTGAGTCTTGGTGACCAGTTGGTTAAAGAAAAGTCAGTGTCAACTCCTAACTTTGCAACTTGGCAGAGGAAAAAGGAAAAGCAAAAGGAAGGGGCAGTTTTGCAGATAAGAGGTCTAGGTATGGACCAGCAGTTTGAAGCCCCAGTGAGTGGAGATGTCCAGGAGTGAAGGTTTTGGATTCAAATGAAGCCCTCAAGTAAAGGCTCTGGTTGTGAACCAAAGTTTCAGAGAAGTGTATGGCTGACATTCCAGAAATATGTGAATCACTTGAAGGAGAAAGCACTTTTAAGTCTTTGCTCAAGAACTGTGTCCTCTTGGGAGCTATCCTGAGTTTTTCCAGGCTAGTTTAAGTGCCTTACTGATATCATCTCCACACCGTGTATGACTGTCACTCCCCATTACCTATGACTCTCTCCTATCCATCTTGGGCTATAGCCACGGGGTTTGCTGTTTTCTCCTTTGAACACTGATTATCTCGTTGCCTGTTCAGTTATTTCATGTTCCTACACTCTTGCGATGCTTGATGCCCCATAGGCACCTAAAGATGTTGAACAAATGAATGAAAAATAACGGAGTGGCTTGTGTTATTTCACTTGCATTGTGTTTTCTGGACAAGTTGACCCTGCATTTCTAGTACCCCTTGGACCACTACATGCTTTGGGTCTTGAAATGTATGATGCTTTTAGGTAAAGCCGTAGGTCTCTTTCTTCATGAGCATGCTCATTTAGTTAATTAATTTCACCCTGGTGAAGCAATTCACCATAGGCTCTTGCCTCTGTCACCCAAAGGATAAGTATGTGACCCTGGTGGTCTCCTGGTTGCAGTGAATATGCTCTTTTCTGTAACTGATGCGCAGATGACTGGAGGAAGGCACACTGTCTTTGCACTTGCCTCACTAGCTGTGCTGCTATAAACCAGCAGGGGCATGGAGGGGCAGCATGACACAACATAGACAAATGCAAGCCTGTGGGAGAGAAAGGGGGAGCCTGGGAGAAGCGCAAGGAGTGTGTCTAGTGTGTCTGGTGTCATTGCTGCCAGGGAAAGAAACAGTGTTTCAAACTTTCCTGTTTGTGATCCTCCTCCTGTTTGTCCACCTAACCATTTTTTCTATCAATAATTTGAGTACCTACTGCATGTCCAATATTGGGCTGGTCTTTTCTTAGCAGTACTTGGAATATTGTTCTTGGCTCTCTCCTGTGGCATTTCTGAAAATGGCATCACTTTTAACCCTATCTTTTTAGAAATTACTGGCTTTTCTACCCTCACAATCAGTTTATCCTCACTGTGATGCCTGGACCAGTGAGGCAGACTTTGACACTTCTAGCCTGGCTCTTCTGTTCAACATTTATTTCACTGTAGGGGGCTCAATATAGAGTTTAGAATCATGGGGTAGGTCCAGAGCTAAATCTGGATGGAGGAAGAACTGTTCTAAATTTTAAAACAAAACATTCATTCATTCATTTTGGTGGCTAGATAATTTTGGACATGGCCTGTCTTCTGTCCCTTCAATCTTTCTGTCTGAGTTCATAATAGATTGCTGTTGCTGCTGTTGTCTGCAGTGAATAATTTCGATTTTGAGGTTGGAGCAAAGCCTGATGCCCACTTTTTTATATTTCCAAGGTGGATTCTCTCTGCTCAATTCTTGTGACTTTGGGTGAATTTTTAGCCTTTAATCCATTGAAAGAGAAATAGCCCAAAGAAGGTGGGCATGGAATATATACATTTAAGAATATTAAATTTGAATCTGATGACTTTAATGTTTGAACTTCCTTTAAGACTTAAAATTAAAAAAAATATTATTAAGCATTTCCCATCGATGATTTGCTTAATTGCTTGTGTGAAAAGATTTAAACTCAGCAGACTTTCTGCCAATTGTGCTTTTCTTCCATTAACCTACTTGCAGTTTCTAACATCTGCTCCCAGTGCTCGATTGTCTCTTGTGCCTACTGGCCTTTTCTTCACCACCTGGCCTCAACGTGCCACTCTATTATATGGCTTCTTGTCAATGGCCACTTATGCCCTGGCACTCTCTCACACACACATATGTGTACAACTACTTTTCAGACCCAGAGCCTTCTGTTCTGAAGCTACACATATGGCCGGCAGATATTCTTTTCAAGAAGATCAGGTTCAATGCTGTTGTTGCATGAAGTTCACTGGATAATGCCCTGATCAAAGCCTCATTTCCTGGCCACTTATATCAGCGCCTCTGTTTCAATGAAATCCTGTTCAGCTAAGTTGGAATTCCCCTTAACAGTTGGGGCCAAGGACAATCAGAATAAAGACACTGTTCAGATGGCTAAATTCTTAGCTTAGTGGTTGATCAGGTGGCTTGAATAACAATTTGCGTTGTTTGTCAATAATTATAACAATTATCATAAACTATATTTTTCTGGAATCCCAGTGGTTATGTCCTTGAATGGATTATCTTATTAATCCATCCTTGGAAGCCATTACTACAGTCATCAGAGAGCGAAGACAGGAAAGGCTGGGTGTATCACCATTGCCTGTCATTTTGCTTTTGGCATTCACTTTTTAATTTTATAAGTTTTATTTTGAATAGGTTAAAACTCCAAATTTAGAAAAGTAGTAATTGTGTCCCTGTTGTAGCCTTCTTTCAACTTCTCCCAATGACAATGTCTTTCATAAAGATGGCATATTACCAAGAGCTATAAGTTAACATTAGTACAATATGCTATTAACATGTTTCTGTTTGTTTAAGAAATTTCAACCAGTTTTTAGATTTACGTAACCATCACAATGAGGATATGGAATTGTCCTGTCATAAAGAATTTCCCACCTGCTACACTTCAATAATTTCACTCTTTCCTCAACTAACCCCTTGGAACTGCCAATTTGTTCTTTCAAGACAGTGATATAAATGGATTCATATGAAACCCTTCGAGGTTGGCCTTTTCACTCAATATACATTTGTGTTCTACCCAAGTTGTATGTATCAATGGTGATTACTTTTATATTCTTTATTAAAACAGATGCTCTTGAACAGCCGTACATGGAATGTTTTATTTTCTCCAACTTTTCCTCATCATTTTGTAATGCAATGGGCAGTATCATTAGGCAAGGCCAGCCATGGGGCAACCTAGGATCCAGGAGGTTTGTCTCCAGAGACCCTCTGGATTCAATCTGCTCATGTTTCACCCTGAGTTTATTGTCTTCTTTCACCCTGTACCTTTTCTTATCCTTAGTTCCTCATGTTATTAGCCCTAAGTATTACTGTTTATGACAATGACTTAGGGGCCAGTTTTTTATTTGAAAGTTGCCTGAAGGACCAGCACTGAGGGTCGGAGTGGGAAGATGGAGGAAAGGAGAGTAGAAACTTAATGGGTGGGTTCCAACTGTGAAAATCTGAGATGCAAGCCTATCAGGGACTCCTAGGGAATCATGTAGAACATGCCTCACAATTGCTACTGTGAGGTATGGGAGGTGGAGCCCTTTACTAACTGCCATCCATCCTTCATTTAAGGTTGTCCTAAGTACATTCTAGGCAGTGCCACACAAACAGATTTAGTGACCTCTGGGCTCTTTAGAGAAAACTCTGACCAAATAAAGATAGTCAGTGCAGAGCAGAGGAAAGATACCAGCTGTATGCTTGGGTGGGGGCTTAAAAGTCAGATGGGGCTCAAATGTATCCAGCAACTCCCTAGATGGTAGGAGCACTTGTCATCTGATAAGCTTTATGTAAGAGTAGCTCCCCTTATTTCCATATTCTCTGACAATGAGCCTAATGTCCCTCAAGAGGCTGTCTCCTTCTTCTTTTTTTTTTTTTTTTTTTTTTTTTTTTGCAAAACCAGGGATTGAACTAAGGCCTTTGCACTTGCCAGGCTAGAGACAAGCACCTATTCTACTGATCCATCTCTTGGCCCCTGGAAGCTGGCTTCTTGTTACCTTCTTCACTGACTGGTTTGCTTTCGAGAGCTGTTCATGTATGTGACTTTGAAATCTTGTCATTATTTGGAGAAAGTTTATGTATGTAATTAAATTAATCTAGGTGTATTTTTAACTTGGAATAGCTTCAAATGATTTAAATAATTATATATTTTGAAAAATAAGATCTTAGGTCTTAACCATCCAGCAGAAAAGCATAAATGTATAAAAATGAAGTATACATCGTGAGCCCATAATATTAAGCTGAGCTGTAAATGGATATGGTCGACAATTTCTTTGAATAACTCCCTATGGTTGCAGAATGCTGGACTGTGTTGGATTGTGGTGTCGAGTT